>JANHFL010000889.1:13466-28120 GCA_032468155.1 Oxyrhabdium leporinum
ACCCTATACCATTTCAGACAAGTGGCTGTCCAGTCTCTTCTTAAAAACCTCCAGTGATGGAGCACCCACAACTTCTGAAGGCAAGCTGTTCCATTGGTTGATTGCTCTCACTGTCAGAAAATTTCTCCTTTGTTCTAGGTTGCTTCTCTCCTTGATTAGTTTCCATCCATTGTCTCTTGTCTTGCCTTCTGGTGCTTTGGAAAATAAGTTGACCTCCCTCTTCTTTGTGGCAAATATGACGGTGTGCCTGGCAAGCCGATCAGAAGTTCCAATCACATTTATTTATTTTATTTTAGAACAGTTATATAGCTGCCCACTCACTCACAGCAACTCTAGCTGGCTTACAAACCATACAAACACAGAATAGAATAAAAATTAAAAAGATAAATAAGCAATCACACACACACACACACACACACACAAACACACATATATATTTAAAGCTATGATGAAACCAAATGTAGGTTGCAAATCAGAAATGAGTCTATCATATTCTCCTCATCTTTTAAATTATTTTTTAACTTAAGTTAATTCTTCTTTGGCTGTCTTCTAATATTTGTTTAGAGTCATGTTTAGTTGTAATGTTTTAACCTTGTTTTCACAAATTGTAAAATACCATTAATGCATATGATGTATTATGAACCTACTTTCATGATATTTAATATTTACTATTATTAACTATATAATATATGAGACTTTAGGAACCTATACTTTTAGAGCTTTTTAGACTGATCTTAATCGTTTTGTATTTTCAGCCATCTTTTCAGTAGCCTGAAAAAACAAAATTATGAACATAAGCAAAGATTATGCAAGAAGAGGGAATTGCGCAATCCTTCATATTGAACTTATGTAGTATTGGAATTGAACCTATAAAACATTACTAGTTTGAGTTACGAAGACTAAATAAATCATGTATTTCTAGGGTAAAATGATCCTCATTGAGAAGCAAATCTGAAACTAGAGAACACTAAATGCAGATGAAAACTTTCACAACAGATGGAATGACAGTCACATATATGTTTCCTCTTCATCTTTGAAGTTAATGCTATTATATACAGATCTAGAAATTTTTCTAAAGGAAATTCTGAGTCTAGCTCTCTAAAAAATACATTCTTCAGGTACTATCAGAATTTCCACTTGCATCTTCATTGGTCAGTTCAATGCAAAACATGTTTGGCTCACATATGAAGTCAAGATAAAACGACAGAGATGTATTGTGAACATAAAAACAGAAACACATTTCATACGGTCAGTACTAACATGACTATTTTTCCTGTAACAAAGTAAATTGATATAGGCATTTTCTCCAGAACACTGTAAGTCTTAGGAGGCCTGGGATTAATTTCAAAAACATTTGTTCAATGCACAATCAGTATGATGATGACAACACTTGATCCAAACAACAACTTTTTAAAACAGATATTCCATCCTTGATAAATGGCTGTCTATTCTTTTCTTGAAAACCTCCAGTGACAAGTCCCGGACAAAGAGATCAGTTGATCTATCCACCATGTCATAGAAACTTAGAAATACAGTAACTGCACACTGTTTTGTCTCACCAGCTTTCAATGACATAGTAATGTTCAACAACATCCTGATAAGATATTTTTCTTTATACATTTATACCAGAGTATATAATATCCTGCTGCTTAGTTTTTCCACTATTATATACTGTCAGAGATAGGCACTGTTGATAATCATTAACTGCCTGACCTTTTCAAAAACCAGGTACAGATTCATTGGCTAGCAAAATATTTGTTACAGCTAGTGGTATAAACTCTATGCAGAGACACTCTTTCACCAGAAATGTAGTAAAGTTTTGTTCTAGATAAATACTAAATTTTGGATCCAGTAAAGTTGAGTATGAATCAATAAATAAAAATGATATGTACCATCAACAGGAGTTCTACCAGGTACCTAGCATCTGGTCAACCATGATAACAGGATGTATATTAGATGATGCATCACAGTATGGGTTTTAGATTAATTGTCTGATGCCATATTGTTTGTCAGACATTTGAACAGGACTTAAAAGGTATCATTCATGGTGATGAATGTATACTACACCATATGCAGTCATGTGAAAAAGAAAGTACATTTCTTTCTTCTAGGGTTTTATGTATCAGGACGTAGTAAAAATCACCTGATCTTTAGCAGATCTTCTTTTTGTAAAATAAATGGTAACATGGTTTAATATGGCATATGTTGTTGTTCATCTGAGATTTTATTTACCTACTTTTAATGATTTACCTGCTAATGATTCTTATGATTTTTACTATGTCTTGATACGTAAAACCATAGAACTCAAAGAGGGTTTACTTTCTTTTTCACATGACTGTGTATCAGATGACACAGCTAAGAAATACTATAGAAATTTGCTATTGGTTTAACTGATGCATTAAGATTATTGATAGATTATTTCAACTGCTAGATAGATGTTCAAATAATTTAAACTGAATCCAAAGAAAGGTTGCTTCTATAATTTTCACTGGAAATGCTCACGTAAAGGATATGGTCCTCCCCAGCTCAAAGTTTATATATTTCTTGTACCTTCAGATGACTCATCACAGTTCATGATATTGGTCCAGAATGTGGCATATATAAATTTGCTTTCTATTCACCAATATTCTTTGCATGTGAATGTTGCACTAATGAGTGGATAACCGCCTGCTGTCTGGAATTCTGCTCTAGGCTTTTTTTATTTTATTTTTGGGTGCCTTGGAGTCAGTCTTGGTGCCTGCTTGGACTAGTCCCTCCAGTTTTCTTGGCAAGATTTTCCAAAGGTTTGCCATTGTCTTCTTTGTAGGACTGACAGTGATTGGCCGAAGCTCATGTTATTAGACCTAGAAGTCTCTGAGTCTCTAGTCAAAACGACAATTTAGTGCTCTTTAAATATGCTAGAGGTGCCATATTTGCATTGTAAAATTGCATTAGCACATGTTTCCATTACTACGCACAATATATTTTAAATAAATATTTTAATTTTATTATTGGGATTGTACACTTAGAAAGCATATGGTCTGTTACAATTTTATCAAAATGTGAAAAAAATGAATGTTACAGAAGTAACAAATGTAAAAAAGAGTATTTTTCTTACTTTTCCTGAAAGCAAGAAAACTATTCTGTATAGGAAAACACTGATACCAAAAACAGAATTTAGATTAAGAAACAGGCAGAAAGGAAGAAAAAATATTAACAAGAAACAACCCACTCCCAAAAGCCCCCACATTTTTTACACAGTATAATAGAAGCTTCATGGAAACATAAGGGCATTGTATAAATCCCCCAAATTTAAAACAGAGATGTTTAAAAATATTACCTTTTATAAGTGACATTTAGGATTTCCCTTATTACATGATCAAATTCTTAGGATACACTTTATACTCAGTTATGAATACCTGAGCAAAATACATATATGTATCATACAAATAAAGAATGTTGCATGCAAATACTCATAACTTTCTGCTTTTGTCTTTAAAATACATAAAAATAGCATCAGATAGAGACTGTGCTCTCATATTTTCCCAGTGCATTTTAAAGATAAAAGTTATTTCTGCTGTTCACAGCTGATTCCACATGTATATTTTTCATACTAGAGTATCTGTATTGCATTACTAATAGAGCAATCATACACAGCTACTCAAAAGCAATTCTCATTAAGTTTAGATGATTTTACCCCCTGGGATAGGAAGTGAAATTACAACCCAGGCTTCAACTTCATACATGCTGAATTTGATGGAACTTGATCTTGAGTAGACACTTCTATGACTGCACTATGAGTACATTTTTAAAACTGGTCTCCTGTTCCAAGAGTGCAACAACTTATACTTTTAATAAATATGTTTATTTCAAATTCTTCTATCATAGAATACTCTGCAGTGTAACAAAAAGACCACTCAAAAATCCTGCAGGAAGGCAGTGCTTAGAATAATAACCATAATAATACTTAGTATAGTGCTATATGCCTTTTTAATACTTAAGCAAACAATCTGCAGAATGCCCCCTGTGAGTTATAGAGTCATCGTTTTTATTACTTATAGTATCTTCTCATTTGTTCAGACAGAACTGAAATATCAATAGGGTTGTTTGTCAAGCCATATTATTATTCAAGTTGGTATGACTTTGGAACCAAAAGAGCTCAGTTTTCTATTCTCACTTTGCATTCAACCACATTATCTGTTCTATAAACTCTGTTGTTTGTTCAATTTTATAATGTATATCAGTTTCCATACAAGCTAAAAATACTGCAATTTGGAGAAACAAGGCAAAAAAATCATTCAGAAGTTCTCATACATCCTTGTCAAAAATAATGCAATCCTAAAGTGCTCATGAACTTGAACTGGTTATCAGGACTCCTTGAACATAAATCAATAATAAGCTTAAGCTTATCATTCTTTGAAATATTCAGATTTGAGCAACCGAGGGATGGAAAATATAGTTTCAGGAAGAATATGATTTCATTCCTTCATTCAGCATCTGCAAAATTGCTTCTCTCAACAAATCAACATAGTTGATAGTTTTACATTTCAAAACAACATATTCAACTTGTGTACAAACACGCCCCTCACAACAAAACATTTTGCAATCATTTTTAGAGCTAATCGTTCTTAATTTAAAAATCACAAACCAAACAAGAAATAAAGAATAAAGGTCCAGATGCCACATATAAGATATCTTGCTTGAAAATATAATGCATGCAGTAGAAACAAATTTAACCAATTGTAATTAAATAAAACAACAAAAAAAGTACTTGTCCTTCTCAGCAGCATAGTTGCGATTATTTTAAATGTGTCTAACCACTGGTCCTGGCTAAAACAAAATGTGTCCCTTTTTATCTACACTGATACAATGGCTTGAGTATTTTATGTACTTGTATTTTGATAATGTCAGTACGAAGTTCTATACATACTGTTCAGCTTCTCCATCTTTTGGTTGCGTTGTACCGTTTCTGCACTCCTCACTTACATTTGCTGCTGTCTTTTCTGGAAGAGACGCTAAATCTTTAAAAACATCCACATAATGCCCAAATCCAGGGCCCCAGTTCAAAAGGTTGTCCCAGTTGAAGTTCCCTCCTTGTGGTCCAAGTTTTAAAGGGGAAGTATCATTAATGCTGGATGCAGGTGCAGGTGCTTGTGCACCCACAGGACCACCACCTTCTCCTCTGCGGCCTGGATATCTCCTAGGCTTAAGTCTAGCGCCATAATTGTCTTCATCATCAGCATCTGATTCATTAACTTGAGATAGCTTGGGCATTCTTGAAGTATACACCATGGGTTTTTCACGATCATACTCCATCTCAGAACATGTAAAAGAGTCATGGGAATCACTGTCAGATGATGATTCTGGAGCTGGAATACCATCAGCTGGATTTCTTGTTCTTGACAGAGGCCTTCTGCAGTCTTCCTCAGAAGAAGATCTTCCATGATCAGCACTGCAGATGCTTGGATTTCTAGGGCGTGGAGTGTTAAGTCTTTCCACCTCTTCAATAGAAAGCCCTACAGGAGGACCACTTTCGAGAGAAATTTGTCCTATTGGTTGCTTTAAGCGACTTCCAGGCCTGGAACTATGACCTGTCATCATTTGGGGACTTTTGCTTCTTCTTCCTAGTCTACTGGGATAATTAAAGATAGCAGTTTGGCAGACATCATTGTGCATTTCTAAAGGGCCCCCTTCTCTTATAGAAAGATGCATTTCCCTTGCTGGACTATTTCTGTAGAAAGTAGATGCTTTGGAGAATGGAGCAGGACTATGACGAGAAAGATGGTTTGGTGTAGGGCAAGCAGAATGATTTAGTGAAGTCGTTCTTAGACCTTGACTATATGAAGGCTGGTAGGTTAAGCTACTTGCTCCCAAGGGCATAGGCGACTGTCTTGCAAACCCTAATGGACTATGCCTCTGAATGGAAAACTTAGGAGTATGACTTCGGAACTGCTTATAATGCTGAATGATGTCTGCATCTGAAGGAGCTATACTGCTTGCATTATCAATGTCATAGTGTTCTATCTCTGCTTCTGGAGAAGCTAGAGGCGCACTGGGTATAGTCTCTGTGTTGTGTGATATATCTGTTTCATCAAATATGAGATATGGATTTTCTCTTTCGATTATGTCAGGTTTCGGATTTCCTTCAGGTTGCTTCCGGATGGTCATATCATCACCATAGGGTGGTATATTATCAGGATCATCAAACGCATCATTCTCACTGCCCTTCTTTTTCTTTTCCTTTGTTTTCTTTTCCTCTTTTGGAACTTTTGCCTTCTTTCCTTTGCACTGATTGCACAGGATCAAGCTAAGCACAAGCAATGCCAACAAAGTAGCACAGCTGCACACAATGGCTGGAACAGCCCACAGTGGTAAAGAAAGTTCAGCTGGATAGAGCTGAGGGATACATACATAGGCACCATTTATTCCTGCCTTGCATACATGTCCCTGGGCACATATGACACCAAGGCACACAACTAGTATTTCACACGTTGCTCCAGTGTGTGATTCTGGACAACTGCAAATAAATCCAGCTCTTTCATCAGGTTCACAAGTACCTCCATTCTGACAGGGGTTAGATGCACAGGCTCCAGGATGAACACATTCATATGTATACCACTGATTAATGCACATTAGTTCTCCTCTACAAGGATTGCTGGCACAGATGTTGGGACCACGACAGCCAATCTTCACAGAGGAGTCTGATTTAGATATGGTAGCAAGGCTATGTTGTCCTGTGAAGGGAAGGGTTTCTTCACCATATTTCAGGTAGGCAATACATCCATCAAAATCTAAGAAAATAGAGAAAAAATGGATTTGAAAGTTACAGTTTAACTAATTTAACAATTTTATTTGATAATCTAACGGATAAAAATAACATTATAAAGCAATAATCATCAAATGGGATTGATACGTCACATCCTAAAACAAAATAAACATACTACCTGTTATATATATTTTATTTCCTACCTTTATTATTTTTTTCACGTAACTCCAGGTGGCAAATATCCAAGACACATTCATTTTCCTATTTTTCCCACAACAAAAACTCTGTGAGGTGGGTTGGGCTGAGAGAAATATTGGGCAGAAGATACCCTGCTGGCTTTCGTGGCTAAAGTGGGACTTGAACTCATGATCTACCACATTTTGCCTGATGCCGTAACCACTAAACCAAACTGGCTTTATATTTATGTCAATTAGGTAGGGATCGGAACAACTTTAATCACCTCTAAATTTGAACATTTAGCACTTACAGAAAGTCAGTAACACAGCATAATTAGTTACTTAACAGAAAGTCAGTAACATAGCATAATCTAGGGATCAAGGCACCAGACTAGAAACCAGGAGACTGTGAGCTCTAGTCCTTCCTTAACCATGAAAACCAGCTAGGTGGCACTGGGTCAATCACTCTCTCTCAGCCCAAACCCAAAACAGGAAGCAGAAAGAAGATTAGGTATGTTTGCCACGTTCAGTTATTTATACAAAACATAAAGACAGGATATAAAAAATAAATAAGTAAGTAAGTAAGTAAGTAAGTAAGTAAGTAAGTAAGTAAGTAAGTAAGTAAATAAATAAATAAATAGTGTAGATCCCTCAGCATCTGGTACCATCAAAAAAACATTTACACTCTCTCAAAAACTGTTTTTAATCTATATACAACTAAAACTCTGATTCCTGTAACCTTTAATGGCCAAAACAATGCACCACAGAGCAAAAAGGTTTGAAGCAAAGTATCTTAAATGGGTTATGTTACAGAATGCATCCAAAATCCGAAATCCATAACTCCTATAGAATTGAAATTTGGAAAATTTTATAAAACATTTTATGGCATAAACATTATCAGAAGTTAGTTTATGACATAATATAAAATGTCACAAAATCCTTCCTGTACTGATGTCTTGTACAGGTAGTCCTTGACTTACAACAGTTCATTTAGTGACTATTCAAATTTACAACGGCATTGAAAAAGATGACTCATGACCATTTTTCACAACTATGACCGTTGCAGCATCCCCATGTTCACCTAATCTACATTCAGATGCTTGGCAACTGACTCATATTTATGACAGTTGCAGTGTCCAAGGGTTACGTGATCACCTTTTGCGACCTTCTGACAAGCAAAGTTAATGGAGAAACCACATTCATTTAACAACTGTGTTATTAATTTAACAACTGCAGTGATTCACTTAACAAATGTGGCAAGAGTAAGTCGAGGACTACCTGTACTATACAGTTCAACACTGGTTATTTTCAAGGCAGATACATCTCTGAATATATCCAAGTTTTCCACAAAGACAGTTACATTAGAAGCTCTTATGAAGGGATTGAGGAACCTGGTAAAGAAATATCTCTGGAATTATGACCCAACAGGGCATAGGTGGTCTGGCTTACATCTACAAACAGAATAAGGTGAACAAAAACTCATTAAATTGTGGATGCTCTTTTTTATTTTTTATTTATTTATTTGTTTTTATCTTGCCTTTATTATTTTGCAAATAACTCCAGGTGGTGAATATATCCCACAGACTTTCCTCCTACTATGTTCCTCACAACAACTCTGTAAGGAGAGTTGGACTGAAAAAAAGAGACAGGCCCCAAATCACCTAGCTGGTTCCGGGATTGGATTTTGATTATTATTGTATCCCCATCCTGTTGGTGTCATAGGCACCAGGGACGTGCATGTTCCTATTAAGGAGCTTGAGTGAATGATGAGACCTCACCCCGCCATGCAGAAGCACTTGTATCCTGCTAATTCCAATTCCAGTGTCTTAACCACGTGAGCCATAATGCTCCATCATTGTATCAAAGCAACTATATCAGGTTTTGAAATAAAAATACCAGCTTCACTTTATTTCCTGTTCAAATCATATGCATTATTTTTCCTAGGATGTTGTTTTTCCCTTTTGGTTTTAAGTTAGCTACAGTCAAAATGAAAAAAAAACCTAATCCAAGCACATATTTCCTATTTATTAATTCTCTAGTTTGTAGATTGAAATGAGACAAGCAATTTTGTTCATAAGCTCATTTTGGGGACAATTATTTGGCAATGTTTAATGGACGAAAACCAGTTTGAGACAAATAACAATGTAATAATTATTATTTATTAAGTATCAGTCATACTGATCTTTAGTTTTTGATAATGTTTTTGAACAATTTATCTTGAATGAACACTGGATAGCCTATGTATCCAATTGTATACAGAAGCAACAAAAGAATGCAAATTCATTTAAAGCTCTTGTAATGTAATACGTCACATTGATGTACTGTAATGATAAAAGAAAATGGGTAACTTAGGCATAGAAGATGGTTGCATGACTGTGCATCAGTCATTTTCTGTCCACTTTAGGAAAATGGTAATGGCAAATTGTTTGCAAAAGTGTTGCCAGGAAAACTTCAGGGACTTGTCCAGGCATTTACCAGGGTCAAGACTGACTTGAAAAAACAACAGTAACAACTTACGTACATTGTGTGTGAATACAATGTCACTGAGTAATTAAACTCTTTATAGGACTGAAAAGTAAACACTATTTTGTAGGTGTTCTTTCTGACGGATGGACACTTTGTGAAAAAGTAGAATCTGAAGAAAATGTTTCTGAGAACACAAAAGGAAAAAAAACTGTTCTCTTCCAAAAAGACAGTAAATTTGCAATGAAGTCCATATTTGGAATTTGAAAAATTTTGGTCAGAATCCTGCTGAGCAGTATACAACAAGAGAGGGAAAGAACTCATAATTCAGTTCTTCAGTTCAGCTGTTGATTTCCCTTCAATCAGCTGTATCTCCATTTAAATGGACCAGGAGCTGTGATGGTGCAGTGGTTAGAATGCAGTATTGGAGGCTAATTCTGCTGACTGCCAGGAGTTCAATCCTCACCGGCTCAAGGTTGACTCAGCCTTCCATCTTTCCGAGGTTGGTAAAATGTGGATCCAGATTGTTGGGGGCAATATGCTGATTCTGCAAACCGCTTAGACAGGGCTGCACCAGGATATAAGTCTAAGTGCTATTGCTAAATCCTCTAGCATCTTACTTCCACAGCTTTCATTTCTGTGCGAGAAGAGCAATGGATGAATATCCTTACAGACTTGCTTATTTTAATCAATTCTGAGTAGAAAAGAGCAGGAAATTTGAAATTATAAAATTTATTTTTCTTAAATGTGGGCATATTAAACCAAGAAAAGTAATGTGAATAATTGTGTTTTTCTCGTGTGCTTGATGAATGTCTGTGTGGGTGAGAACTTAAGCATATAGAATCATAATCCTACAGGATTCCAGCATCATCTAAGCATAATTAGCTGTGTTGTGTAAACAAAGATATATTTCATGCCTTGGAATCCGTTGTAGTTCATCTAAGATAGTGGTAGTCCATTCACCCTGGCTCTACTGTATAATGATACAGGAATGGTTTTCTGCCCATCCCACAAGTTGTAAATTATGTGAGGTCAAGGACCATGGGAAAATAAACACTATTTGGAGTGAAAGTGTGAACCAATGAAAATAGTAAAGTTACACGATTTTTTTAGATTTGTTATTCTAGATTGACTTTCTGTGCTTACCCTTTCCTGTAATGATAATTATGGGCCTCCAAGTCAATTTTGTGGTCATCATTTGGGACCACAAAATTAGATTTTCTCAGGATGATGTGTTCCAAGTCTGGCCCTTCATATCTTCTAGCAGTGCACCCATCATTGCTATAACTGGATTCATCCATCTTACTGCTAACTATCCTTTTTTCTTTCCTTTTGCCCTTTTCCAGTGTTATAGCCATTTCTACAAAGCTAAGTCTGTTCAAAATATGATCATGTGAAGTATGATCGTATCATAACAGTGAGAACTATAGATTCACTTTCATATACAGTGTCTGACGGAAACCCTAGCCTGCATGAACTGATCTTTGCAGATATAATCACGGCATCTGAATTTCTTTTCCAAGCCCTTTTTTTGCTTCTCTGCCCAGTGCTAGTCTGTGGGATATTGCTTGACAGTTGATTTTTTAATTGAAAGAAGAGAATAAATATTTTTAGCTCAGGGTTGAACTTGGTGTTCTCTGAACTTGGCTATTTTCTTGCAGTGATTTTACTACCAAACTAGGTAACTGTGCCAGTGGAGAATGGGGTTGCTCTCTTTTATACACTACTGGCTTGCTCTGTCAGTGTTGATAGGAATGACAGCACACAAGTTTCCTAGAATACATTCCTAGTGGCTTCAGTTAAGAACGATATTTCTCTTTGTTTTAGTAAGAAAACACCATGGATCATGGCTGGAACATCTTAGGATGCTGAGGCTACAAACTACAAACAGCTTTGACTTTGGTTTATTCCACAGCTGAATATTGTGCCACTATGTGTCTTAACAGCAGCCACACTCAAACTGTGCCAGACAATGCATATCATCTCTGGTACATTGCATCTCACTCCTGTGCGCTGGTTACCAGTACTTAGGAATCTCATGCTGCCCCGCATTAGAAGACAAGCTTTCATACAGCTATGGCAAAGGATGCCGAACTATATATTTACGAGGATACTGTACAGTCTAGCACAAGATTTAAATCCCATCGGCCATAATGGAAAACAGCTACTCATTTAACATCTACTCAGCATAATTATGACAATGCCTGACAAAAGGAATGGTTCAAGTTATCTTCTTGTGGCTTACCATTAGTGATCCTTTTACCAAATCACCTGGTTTTGACCTGCCTCATTCTGATCAGCCATGAATATCTCTAATGGTTTGTACTGGAGTTGTATTAAAGGAATACATATTAGATCAGAGTTCTCCAACCTTTTCAGCTTTGCAGAGAGCAGGCGGTGGTGTTTCCATGCGAGTTTTTGACAAGCACTCAGGTTCGCAGTTCCATCTGCACAAGCAGCTCGTGCAAATGGTGCATGTGCACACACTCTCCCCCACTTTGTGCAACTGCCACATCCGCCGCCCTGTTCTAAATGGCTCAAGGATGGAAGTAGGCTGTGACCTGGGGCTTGGGGACAAGGTATACATATTATATTAAGACTTAAATAATAAAGCTATGCTGCTGCTCTTGCCTTTTGTGGTTGGCATGCCTACAGGACTAAGTATGATTAATTAGCTCACAACTAGCCAACCCAGATGGAGTAGTGTTTATCTCAAACACTAATACAGGTTAAGCAAAGGAAACTGAGCTGAACTGAGAATATACTTTGGCAGAAAGGTGTCCTACTCTGGTCCCAAGTAGAAGTGTCCACAATGACAGCTACATAAATTGACCATTCAATATGCCAACAAACTATGTAATATTTGAGCTGATAACTGCATATATGAACATACGTGGCATGAAAATTAAACAATATTGTATTATATGCTCTGTAAATCTTTCTGAGCATAGAGGAGCTATACATGTCATGGACTGAATTAATGCATCCATGTATTATTAAGTCTATATAACACTAATAAAAATACTATTTATTTTACTGAAGGCATCCAAAATTGAATTGTGATTGAAATGAAGAATAATATTTCTAAGTTTCAGAAGTATTTCAAAGAATTTTAGGGACTTTCAATGTCATCTAAAGAGATGGATACTAAGTAATGCTTACTGCGCTATAGGAAAATTGGCTAGAACATGTTTTTTTCATTACTTCTGTATATATCTTGAATTGTTATACACTAATTTTTACTTAATTTGTTCTGTTGATATTTATGAACATAGAAGTTCATGCAGTTATACCTTTCTATAAATCTTTGGCATGACATATGAAGTGCAATTCAATATTAAGACAACATGGTATAAAAATGGAATATACATTTCTACAAGGCAGATTCCTGTAGCTTTTTAACATGGACCATCCATTACACTGAAAAAAAATATATTCTACAGGCTTATTGCCTGTTAAAGTAGTAGCTATAATTTGATTAATCAATACATGTTAACAGGAAAGGACTTCTAGTCTAACCCCTGCTCAAGCAGGAAACCTACACCATTTCAGACAAATGGTTGTCCAATCTGTTGTCTTAAAAATATCCAGTGTTGGAGGAAAAATTTGTTTTATTCACATCACATCTTACCATAATTGAGGTTATTGTTCATTTAATTATTTATATTGTACCCAGTGAAAAAGAAGAATAAAATTACAACAAATTCCTTATATGGTAAAAATTCTTAAAATAGACAATTTTAATATGAATAAATCTAAAACATTATCTATAGTGTTTTGTTAGTCCTTAGTATCTGAATATGAATTAATTTGATATATTTAAAAATAAATCAGGAAAAAATATAATAACAAATAAGCTGTTTTAGCACAGTATGGAAGATTAAACAACTATACTAATATCATATGCTGATTAAAAATTACAGTGTATACTTCTGGTTAAAAGAGTTATTAGAAGATTGTTGTTGAAAAGACTGTGCACTACTATATATTCTAAAACATCATAAAACTAAAAAAAGGTAATGGCTAAATTCTGCCCATTTTCTGAATACAGAATACATTTAAAAAATTGTATTTGTTACACTGTTATAATGCAATTCAGGAACAGTGCATTTCAGGACTTCAATTTCCACAGAGATTCTGGGAAGACTAGGAATCTTACATAATGCAAAAATGGACTCTGAAACTTTGGATGTTTATTCAGTCCCTCTGCTATTTTAAATTAAAATAGCCTTGTATCAACTGGTTCTGCATTTATATTATTACTATATACCTTATCTGTGATTTACCATTCATGTTATTATTTTTCTTCTTACCTGGTTCATTGCTTCTAGAAATCTGGTTAATTGGGATCCCGCCAAGAGAAATTGTCAAGACATTTAGTCCTCCAAAATCTTGTGTGACATGTAGAATGTCTCGACTATGCATCTTGTCAACAGTGACTACTGTGGAAGTCCCATTCTTTTCAATTAACAGAAGATGCCAGTGACCATCGGAAACATAAGCTTCAGGAATACTTCTTTCCACCTTTCCACCTACTCCAGCATCAGAAACATACTGCACTTTGCCATTTTTTATCTGCAGTTAAAAAAATAGAGAAATGTTTAAGAAGTAGAAGTTTATGATGTTGACTTAAATACCTATAGACCAGTGGTCATGTGATGTACTGGGACTTTTTCCCCCTTTGCTAACCCGGGCGTGGGCGTGGCCAGTGCGTAATGCATCCGGCCCATGGGCCGGGAGTTTGATAGCCCTGCTATAGACTGCGTGTACAATGGTTTAAGTGCGACCGCCATTTTTACTGTGATCACATAAGTCACTGCAGGACAAAACTACTCCAATTTTTCCACAAACATTATGCAATTCAAGGAATTATGCATTCTACAAATAGGTACAGTAATAGCTATTACTCAAAATTGTGTTGATTTCAGATTTATAAAGAAATATTATTTCCACAGAAATGTGAATCCATATGTAGAATATTATACAACTTTTAAAACTAACTTTAGCACTTATCATGAACATCAAGATCCCTAAAAACATTGGCATGTGTTCCACAAGGCCTTTGTGCATTCTCATTATCAAATGTCTAGTTGTCTACATTACTGACATATCTACTTCTGCCTTGCTGTACTTTTCTGTTTTTAAAAATAAATTGACTAGAACAGTATTTCATCATTTTTTAAGACACTTGAGGTGAAACTTTTCTTTGTTGAGTGTCTGGGAAATTAAACAAAACAATGAAATGGTGCACTGAACACTAAAACAGGGAG
>JANHFL010000889.1:33625-52014 GCA_032468155.1 Oxyrhabdium leporinum
GGGATTTTGCTGCCTGTCATCCTTCCCTCACTCTGTGCTGAGCTTGAAGAATGGGTGACAGGCAGCAAAATCCCCCTCCCCATTTGCCAAAAAGCCCCCTGCAAAGATGGAGATGTCAGGGTTCCATCAAAGTTCCGCTCATTCATTCAGCACTCAGACACATTAATATCCAAGTAAGAATTTATTAGAGAAAACCATGTTGGTACATCTGGGAAAAACCTGAATCTGAAGTTCCCGTTTTTTCCCCACCCAAAAGAAATTCAAAGATCCACCTCCCGGCCCTATTCAGAGGTCACATTCCCCAATCCTCTTTCAGATTCAACTTCAGTTCTCATCCTGGCACTCCTCTTCCAGGTGCCCGTTGGTATGTCGTTGACTCTCTTGAAAGGAATTTTGTTTTGTCTACTACCCCTCTCTAAATGTATGAGAATATCCCCCCTCCCAGTTTCCCATGTATTAATTGTAGTAGCCTCAGAGGTCTTGCAATTATGGCTTCCATGGCTGACAGGAGAAAGCAAAGCATCTGGCAGCGGAGCTGACAGCTTTGGGGAAACGGCCCAACAAGCAGCAGTGCTATGTCCAGAAAGAGAAGGGCAAAAGCACTATTTGCGCTACCACAAGGAGTCAGTGGGCAGCCAGACAGTTGTCCCCCCCCATGCCCGCACCACCACTCATGCTGGCCACACCATCCCCCTGGACTTATTTTTGGGGTAGGGTTAATATTAGGCCCACCCCCAAAAATTAGGATTGTGCTTATTATTGGGGTGGGACGTGTTTTCGGAGAAACACAGCAGTCCACAATTGTATGATGTCCTCAAGCAAAAAGCTCTCTCTCAGTTTTATTGCTGAAAATTGATGGAACATTTTTAGAAAGAAAAAAAATGCAAAAACCATAGTAGAAATTGTACAATATGCGGAACATATTTAAAAAACGAGGGATTACCTCAAAAGAAGGAAAAAAAAGTAACTTCACCCATGTTAAATTATTGTTTTGTTGTCTGTGGCCTTTCAGAGAATCATATATGACTTCTGACCATTCCTATTCATGCCCATTGAAAGTAAATCCCATTAAGCTCTGTTGCTATTATTAATATTAGGTAAATGTGTATTTTGAAGTTATAGGCAGAAATGGAAAGCGAGAGATACAATCAACGACAGTTAATTCAGCATGCCTAGTGCATAGATACTTATTAATCTTAATAATTCAATAGACAGAAGACTATATTCCTGTTCCAGGAAACAAAATCATAATGCTTTCATTAAAAAAAATATGGCTATGTGTTTTTCTCTCTGTGAAGCAGAGCATTTCAAGGATAAAAACATAAAATTAAGTGAGCAAACTTTCTGCTTTTTTTCTAGAAACAAACAACGTTCTCATATTGGGGCAGTCTGTAATACTTGCATGACAAAGGAAAAAAACTGCTGTTAAATTAATGTTCCATGGCTATTTAATTTTCATATCAGTCTATATGAAACTGTTTAGATAAAGTGAAATATTCCCCTAAGCTACAAATAAAAATCATGCAATCTTGTTATTCAAAGATGGTAGTTATTTTATCATGGACCCAATTAAGATTAAGAGGCTGATTAGGATTCTGATTATCTTTTTGGTAGAGTGGTTTGCCACAGATTCATTTTAAGAAAATGTGCAAACAAGCCAAGAAACCTAATCTGAAACAACAGTGTGCACATAATCTAGCTGTAAATATAAATAACTTTTAAAAAAGTCCCAGTAAAATATAATAACCATATATCTTGCACTTCCCAAAAAGTTTTTATGTTATTCAGTCTCAATCGTACAGGAAACTATTTCAGATGGCAAGCTATCATTTAAATGTTTCGTTCCACACTGAAACAGGATTGCCAAAGCTGACTCAAATGGACCAACAACTTTAATTGTATTAAAGCTGTTTTTAAATCAGTCATTTTGGATGAAAAGAATAAGAGGAAATTGCTACAGTCCAACTTGCTGTTGACCTTGGGCTACAAACATACTGTATCAGAGTTCATGAAAAAGATTCAGATTCTATACAGTACAATATACTAGTGAAGTTGAATTAAGAATCCTGATGAATAGCCTTAAATCTGTTCACACCTTGATCTGCTTAATGGAACACTGCAGTCCCTTACTCCTCCTGCATTTTAGTAGGTTACCTTCATAGACTTAGAAGGCAAACACAAGATGATTCTTTGGTATATATTGCATGTTATCTATATAATGTTCAATGATTGTTACAAAGAACTGAACTCAGTGCAAGTAAATATATAAATAACAAAACCAAACAGAATATTAGATGCAAGTGGGACTATCATTATAATCAAATAATTAGCATTTATTTATTTATTTATTTATTTATTTATTTATTTATTTATTTATCACTTATCTCACTATCCAAAGTATTTAAATGTCTATATAAATTAACAAGATTTTTCAAAAAGGAACATTTTGCATTTCAATTGGATTCCCAACTATAATGGTATGTGGAAATGACCGTGGGAGACAGGGCAATGAGACACAGCCAAGGGAATGGTCAGATAAAAGGCAACTTAGCCTTAAGTTGCCTTTTGAACAGAAATCTGGATGGGGTAAGAGGCTCAAAACACCTTGCTTCTTGGTTAAAAAAGGGGACAGGGGTAGAATGCAAGACTCTATTAATGTAACTTTACAAAAGAGTAGAATTACCTACCCATATTTCCTGCCTGATCTACCTTACAAGACTGAAAAATGTCTGGAAATACTTTTTTCAGACACGATAGTGTTATTTATGAATTTTTATATTGCTAAGTATTCTGTAAAATGTGTAAAATCTACCTGAAGATAGAATTATTTGAAACCATAGTTTACTTAAATTTGATTCATAAAATTTAAATATCTAATGATAGTTAACTGTTCTTACTTATTACTTTTGTAGTTAATTTAGTGCTGTTAGCTCTTCAGTTTATGCTATGTACCCCAAACTTTAGTGAATCTCAAGTCATGGTCAGGTTGGACTGTGACAAGGGCAGCAAATAAATTTGAAAATAAATTAATAAACCTAACAAGTTAAATAATTTCATCAATTTCTCCTACAATTCTAAAGGTTTTGTAGGAAATGGCAAGTATGCATTGAAAAGTTGTTTCACAAATTTTTATCTTCTGGGTGATGAAAGTATTTTTCATGCAGCAAAATACTTTGTACACACAAATAAAAATGATAAAAATTACAGTTTCCTTGTATTTTGCAGTTGAAAACATAGGGAAGGAGAAAAGATCCAGCACAGAAATTAAGTTAATCCAGAAGATAAATAGTGAGTTATTATTATTACTTTTTAATATTTCTTTGTTAAATTGTTTCCAGCTAACCGATTTATGAAAGATACAAAGTTGTATGGATATTATACCATGGTTGTTAAGTGAATCATTGACTGCAGCAAGCATTGTGATCATGTGACCATGGGATGCTGCAAACAGCCATAAACGCAGTCTAGTTGCCAAGTATTAAAAATGCAAATACTTGATTGCGTGGGGAGGCAACTTCAAATCGGAGTGAAGTACCTTTTGGGGGATCCATCATAATTTTGAATGGTTGCTAAGGGACCAGTTGTAAATTGAGGGCTGCCTGTGTACTGTTAGATAGTTATTTTTGCATAATCTATGCATGTTTCAACAGTTGTAGATCTCTTATTTCTTCCAAAGTGTTTCTTAAAGGCAAAGGCAAACTTAGACTCTATACAGATATGCGGAAGGCTTCTCAAAGATTGGTACTACTATTCTCATTAAGAAGATATAATAATGCATTCATGAAACTACATGAGAATTAATTATAGGTATACTTTTGTAAGAGTCCAGTTTTCTAAAGGTTTACAAAATGGTTACAACCTTTCTAGAGTTGTATAATATTTTGTAATCATTGTGATATAAACACAAAAAACATTTTAATTGATATGGTACTTACATTTTGGCACTTTATTTTTTATGATTATAAGCCACCCAGAGTTACCTTGCAGTAAAATGGGACAGCCTATAAATTTTTATAAGTAAATAATAAATACATTGGTATAATTCAATTTTCTGATTTAAGTATAGCATATCTATTCTGACTTCTGAGAGTTCATTTTCTAAAATATTTCCTTGGTTATATTCAACTATATGTTTTCGCAAAAAGAATAATCTCTCAGTTATATAGTTTCTTTCTATTTGTCCTAAATTTTAGGAATTTTAGTCTGAGTATTTTAGAAAATATCAACAATATTATTATGCTGAAAACATAATGTAAGAGCAATATCTTGAAAAATCACCATATTTATCATGCTACCATATTTGAAATATCATTTTTTCACTTCCCAATCATACCATTCGCAAGATATCAGATTCATGAAAGTGTACTTCACTGAGAGGGGAGAAGTTACATTTCATGTTGAAATTGGTGATTAGTTCATAAGACTTCATACCCTGATATAACTGAAGTCATGGTAGCTTTTGCCTAGAAATGTATGAAGATTATACAATGTTCTATTTAGACATACAAGTCTGATAATGCTAAATTTGGTTCAGCTAAACATGCCTTGCATGCTTCTAGTGTAAAGATATGATACTGCTTAATAAAACACTGGAAAATTATTTTTCTCTGTAGTATACTATTGTGTCCACAATTGCATTAATATTCTTTTTTTTATTATTGATTATGCTATGATTTGTTAGACCAGGGGTGTCAAACTCATGTCGTCACGGCAGCGTCACATGATGCATCAGGACTTTTACCCCCTTTGCTAAACTGGGTGTGGACATGGCCAGTGCATGACACATCCGGCCCATGGGCTGGGAGTTTGACAGCCCTATATTTTAGTGTAGATCCTGTATTTTCTACTTGTTTTAGTTAATGGAAAAATCCAGAACTTGTCTAAAGCATATATGCTATGCTTTAAAGTTATGCAGATTCCTATAGTATAGATTTATTTTTAACAATATTAATCATTATTAATTAGTGGGCTTATTATTCTCTGTTTTAAAATAAGTATATGTGCTTTTTCATGATTTGTAAAAAAAGTTTATTTGATATTCCATTTAAAACCTAATTATCCTATGCTTGCTGGTGCTGAAAAAAAAGTTTGATTTATTGGTGATGGTTAACTTAAAGTACGCTACTGTAAATGTAAAAGCTTCCCTAATGAAACAAATTTTGTCAAATTAAAGTGCTTGGAGCTATGAACCATGAAAAAGTAGTATTTTACAATTTATTCCAATTTATTATTGATTTCTTTTTAGAAAAAAATAGATAAATTCTAATTATATAGTCTTCAGATACAATGGTTTATGTCCTTGAGTTATATGAAGAATTAAAATTATCTCTTAATTAGACTTCAGTAATTATTCCACCCGTGTACCAATTAGAGTAGGGTAGTCATTAATCCCCTTCATTAATTATTCCCATTTTAGATTTTTTTTCTTTTGAAGTAGCCATTTATATGCTTAAGAACATTTTTAAAACAAAGAAGCTTGTCCAATTTCAGCTATAATTCTGCTTTAAAAAACCTGTCTATTTGTACTTAAAAATAAATTTCCATTAAAACAATGCTTACCATTCCTGCTCTCCGAGCAATAACAGTGTGAAATTGTCCATCAGACACCTTCTTTGCTGTGGTAAGTTTATATGTGCCACTACCAAGATTGTATGAAAATCTCAACCTTTCTTCTGTTATCTCAAGGGCCAAGAATTCTGCCCGATCACCAGTCTGGTTGTCATAATTATATAACATAAGAGCATTACTTTTGATTGTTGAAAACTTTATGTAAATATAATTGTTGTTTGGATCCATACTGGGGAATTCCATGTATGATAATTCTTTAAATCCATAGCTATTTACTTCACAATGTTTTCCAAAAACACCTGTAAAAATAACACAATCAGCATCAGTATTCTTGTACAACATTCCAGAACTAATTAAATGTCATGAGGCTAGTGTTCCTATCAAAAACTAAAATATTGGGAATGGTTCAGTCATATTTCTTCCTTATTAATTTTAAATATTAATAAAACTTAAAAAGTAATATTTCTTTAATATATAAAAAACAATTCATGTAGTTCTATCTATTGGGATTTTAATAAACTTGTTTTTTTCTCCTTAATTATGTGAAACATGTCCAATTAACAACTTGATATAGTTTAAAATACACATCCAGAGCAATAATTTAAAATTTATTTAACTTGTTGCACATATTCCAACATCTATTAAAAGGCCTGCAGTTCAAGTAAGATTTTTGTTGGTTGAATTAAACATATGCTTATATTTCATTTACGTGGTTTCTTTTTTAGGATGTTAGTATTGTTTTATCATATTTAATTTTTTTTATAACTTTGTCATCATTAGAGTAAATGTGTTATTTAAACAAAAATAAAACCCTGAAATAAAGTTACAAAGCTAATTATAAAATTAATAGTTTCAAATAAAGATAAATTACTTTTGTGGATAACTTGGTCTTTTTATTTGAGCGTAGTAAACCTTTTAAAAAATTAGTAAATTTTGAGTTACATTTGAGTTATTTGATTTATATATTTTAGTTATTTAGTTTTTTATTTTAGTTACTTTTTATTTGTGTACAGTAAATATTTTCTGATTTGGATAGATAAGGAAATTTATACTAGTTGTGATTACAGCCCTGGGAGAATGATCTTGTGGGAAAGATGTCTTAATTTATGGAAGTGTAAGTTGCTGGAAATACATTTCCAAACAAAGTAAAATTGCTATAATTATTCATCCTTTGATAACATTCCAATTGGACTATTGTAACGGATTTTACATGGGTATGCATGAAACAAGCTTTCAAAGCTTCAGCTGGTATTAAGTGAAGTGCCTTGTTTACTACTGGACAACTACTATTAGTAGGAATGATATAGCTTTCTTTAAATAGCAACTTGTAGGATAAGAAAAGAGTACAAGTAAATATTGGGGCAAGAGAGAATTGGTATAAGAGTAAAATGAAGAGGGTTAAGGAACACTGAATTTGACAGATTTGAGCAAAACAAAAAGGATAAGAACTGAAAATAAAAAATCAGATAAGATTACAGGATTAACAAGAAGAAAATTAAGCTATTTTATAAAGGATTGTGTCAAATATCATTTGAGACAATAGAAATGAGTCCAACTCCCCTCACTCTGTAACAATAATTTTGGGAATGAAGGGAAACTGAGCCAGCTGAAACCTAGGAATATATTTAAATCCAACAATTCTATTTTATATGAACAGTGGTAATTTAACATGGATTTTAAGTTCATGCAAGACTTGCATATGATTATAGCCAGATGCTGTATCTTCTTTTACATCTTCTATACATAGTAGCCTCACAGTCTAAGCTAGCAATTTCTAACTTTTTCTATAATTACTACCATGTTCAGCATTTGTCCTGCAAAATGTCTTTCGGGCTTTATGCATACATTTTTTAAAGAGTATTGTCTGGCAATACTTATAAATAGATGCAACTACTGTAGGGATTATATAGTTTGATGGTGCCATATCTTAAACCTGTTAGGAGAAATTTGTATAACTATGAAATTATAAATATTATTTTTTAAACATAAAACTTGTAGCAGGAGTTACAAGATTTATATTCCTTTAAATCCCAAAAATGATGAAAAATCAACTCTGTGATATATTTGGAATGATTTAAAGGTCAAGATTGCACACAGCAAAAAGAAGTAATATAAAGTTGGACTATTTGATCAGGCATAAACTATTTGTTAATGTTAATTTGTTAATGTTAGTCCATGCTTTGAGAATGCTGAAAAATGGCAAGGTTGCAGGTGGAGGTAGTACTGGTACTACCTCTGGTGCTAGAGTAAAACTGAATAAGGATTGCACTGATATAAAACAGATTCAGTTATATTTCCTTTCATTTTCTTATATTATTCCTTTTATTTACTTGGTTTACCATTTCTTAGTCATTTCTGCTCTTTAAGTAGGGTTCCTTATCTTGAAAGGACAAAACCTGATGAATCATGCTTTTATGTTTTTCTATAAAATTTGCTAGTTTGTGAAATTCCTTCCTAAAATAAACGCTTTCCTTTTACTACACTGCTTTAGCAGTCTACTGATTGCCACATCTACAATAAAAAGATGAAGTTTTTAAAAAGAGAAGCCAAAAACTACCATTAGACTGAAACATTCCACAAAATTTGAAATGCTAGCTTATTAAACACTATAATATATAAAATTTAGTCTAGTACAGGTAAAAATAATAAAGGGAATAAATTTTCCTTTTAATATTGGAAGATGAGAGTAATTTAATATAGTACAATTTAATTCAATGCCAGGAATTATCTTAAAGAAGGAGCTAGATAAATTGAGAGGATGAATCTGTTTACAGATTTAGAATCATATGCAGAATGAATCTGAATATTGTTTAGTTGTTGGAGTACAACAGAAGAACATGCTGTTATGTATTGCCTATTAGCACCTGGCCTTGCATTTAGAATTTTAAAAAATGCTTGGGCATGCAGTATTAAGGACTAGAATACAAATGGTCAAGTTCTCTGAGTGAATCTGAATGAAGTAGAAACAGAAACATTCTTCCTCACCAAATGGACAGTGACAATAGTATCCTTCCACTCCATTTTGACAGGATCCCCTATTGAAACAGGGATTGCATTCACAATAGTTGATGCTGGAGTCACACGTTTTTCCTGAAATATTCAAGAGATCTATTATTATAAACTCATTCTATGTATAATTACATTTGCATTCAAAGTTCTCTCTCTCCCTTTCCCCCCCTTTATATGCTCAAATTTAATGAGTACCAAATGAATGATTCAATTAACTTATGAATGGTTCATATTGTTTGTTTATTGCCCACTTCAGTTAAAATGGGAGAGACTAATTAACAGTTATTTCATAGCCACATGACTATTGAAATTGTGTTCGGTCAAGAAATGGATATGAGCACCATGCCCTAGAGCAGGGGTGTCAAACTGGATTTCTTCGAGGGTTGGATCAGCATCGTAGTTTTCCTACGCAGGTTGGCCTGGGGGAAACAGGATGAATGCCTTCTGCAGCACCCTGCCAGCCAAAACGGGGCGCGGGGGAGCATTCACAGCCCCCTTGCACTCAGTTTTTGGCCTGGACAGCCTGTTGCAGCACTTTGTTGGCAAAAATGGCATACTGATAGGGAAATTTTTATCTTTTTATTAAATATGGGAAGAAACAGCCATAGTTTTAAAGAGATTAGAAATCAGATTGGTATCCCAGTGTTAAGATTCAAACAGAAGTTGCCCTGAACTCAATGTTATAAGTCATCTCTTCATCCAAGCATAGTACATATGTGAGGAATATGGCAGGAATGACATTACACCCAGTAGTAAATATGATACAAGAGGAATGTAGAAAGTTAATGGTTAAGACTGCAATCTCACAAGAAGATAGATTTGGATAGATTTCAATCAATGGGCTGAACATATATTAGAATTCAAATACAAATTGAAATTTGAAGGGCACTTTAATATATCACAGTCATGTGTTTGTGTGTATGTGTTATGTGGTATGTATATTTACCTGAATCTTTTTTGACACAGAAAAAAAAAGCTGCTGGGGTAGGAACCTTTCTAGAATTAAACTATCACATTAAGAAAGAATTATAAACCCTTGCTGCCCTGCAGTAATGTTCCTTTCAAATTTCTATGTTCTATAAGTTAAAAGAACAAGTTCTGCACTTAAGATTTATGCTTCCCATTCTTTTACTTTTTCATGCACAAGTATTTAAAACTGGGAAATTTGAAAAGACAAAATAGCATGCCCAGAATAATATTTTTATGTGCATATATGAGGTAGAAATATATACTTCTAAAATGTACGATATGTGTTACCCACATATAGATATACATTTCCAATATCTACGGTTTTACAGATGAAGAAAATTATAGAGCTATAATGTAGAAAGATAGCTCTGCCAAGAAATAAGTATGATAATCAGGTCTGGAACGAACTACTACTACTATTAACTACTATGCACGAACATGGTTATTTAACCTCTGGAGCTAATGTCACATAGTTGTGTTGTGCAACTGCTATATACTGCTGGCCAAATAATCTGATTTGCTCAGTCAATGTACAATACAATCTCATATAATTAGATTAATTAAATCAGTCAATCAGTTATGAATAATTACGTACAGCTTCAGGCACAGTAGGCAATGCTGCTGGAATTTACATAGAAAAATGCAACAGGTGCTTCTTATGCCAATAATGATTTAGGCAACATATGCCAGTTGCGGCATACTTTTTAAACAGAGATGCAGCTGACAGCTCTTGCTGTTTCACTTTTGAGATGTTACATTAAATTATGTCTATGAATTAATAGATTTCACACAGTGGCTAAATATCCTGATTATTCAACGAAGTTATCAGATGGACAGAGTGGAACTTCGCCAGGGTTGAAGCTGTTTTCTGGCACATTTCAGAACTCCAATCTCTAAGGGAAGTCTCCAAGGCCTACAGTTTAATTTTCAAATATGCAAATGATGATATAAAACCACATCTAAATTGCATGTGGGGACACATTTGATGGCATTGTTCTTAATATAGTAATATATAACATATGATAATATATAGCATGTGGAAAGCTAAATATAAGAGAAAGAGTTAGACAAGGCTATCCTTCTCCATGACCCATGTCATTTCCTTTAAATTATGTATTTAAGAAGAAAGATTTGTTTGCTTATTATGAAATACTCAAGAAACAGATTTGTTGGCTCCTTTTTATCTATGCAAGCAAGAGACTAGACAGAAAAGAATAAAATTGTTATTATTAATGTAGTATTAGTGCCACTTTACAAAACCACACTTTAGCAAGACCACACCTGGAATACTGCAACCAATTTTGGTCACCATCCTGCAAAAAAGATGTTGAGACTTTGGAAACAGTTCAGAGAAGAGCAACTGATATAATCAAAGGCCTGGAGACTAAACCATATGAAGAATGGCTGTAGGTTTTGGGTCTGGCTAGTCGAAACAAATAAAAATTAGGGGTGACATGATAGCAGTATTCCAGTATTTGAGGTGCTGCCACAAAGAAAAGGGGGGTTAAATTATTCTCCAAAGCACCAAAGGGCAGACAAGAAACAATGATTGGAAACTAACCAAAGGAAGAAGGAACCTGGAATTGAGGACAAACTTCCTAACAATGAGGAAAATTAACCAGTGGAACAGCTTGCCTTCAAAAATCGTGGGTGCTTCATCAGGTTTTTAAGAATAAATTAGACAGACACTTGTCTGAAATGGTATAGGTTCCCCTGCTTCAGCAGGGGGCTGGACTAGAAGGTTCAAGGTCCCTTCCAGCTCTATTCTATTCTTCTAGACATAATTTAATGCTGATTTCTTAAGTGATAATAACATTGGGTGTATGACCCAACTATTTTCAACAGAATTAGTGTTTTTAGAATGAAAAGTTACAACAAAAAATTAAGCCCATGATACCATATTTCTGTTTTCAATTAACAGGAACTACACATGCAGAAACAATGTCTTACCTGTATAACCAGGTTTGCAAATACAGTTGAAGTTTCCTGGGAAGTTCTGGCATAGGGCGCCATTTTTACAAGGGCTGGACAGGCATTCATTTACATCTCTCTCACATGCTATTCCAGTAAAACCATTGGGACAACTGCAAGAGAATCCTCCTACCAGATTATGGCAAGTTCCGCCATTGTGGCAAGGGGATGGGAAGCATTCATCAACATCTGTTTCGCACAGCGCTCCATCATATCCTGGCATGCATCTGCAGGTAAAAGGCTGAAGAGGTTCATTTGCCATGATAATGACTGGCACACTGTCATAGCTTCTTAATTTAGGATTCACAGCCAGTTTCCTCAAGCAGCTGCCTCCATTTTGACAAGGGTTTTGTAAGCAGGAATCATGATCCACAGACTGTATTTGTACACCACTTTGGCGAAATATAATTTCCTTAATACTTTCAAAGAAAGTAGTCACACTACCAGGATTCACATACTGGTAGTTGTTCCGCTTCACTGCTACCATTAAAAAAGGTTGATTGTTGTCCTCAAATATCCCATAGAGTTGTACTGTAGTTCCTAGTCCAGTTAACTGGGAATTGGCAATCCGTAGAAAATGAAGATAATGATTAGTCAAAAATTCTTTCAAGGATGGCATACTAAGACGAAGAAGAATGCTGTTATCAAGTGTGGCATTACTGAATCCTGAAAAGAAAACTCTAATGACATTAGTAACGGAGTTGTGCAAGCCATCATTGCTTAAAACTGTCAGGTCAAATGTTCCATCCGTTGATCTTGCCAAGGAATTCAAGTCACAAGTACTTGGTGGAATGTTGAAGAGGCTTGTAACTCCTGATGTAAGGGAACATTGAAAGGTATCTAAAATATCAGGATCCTGAGGTTTTACACTGCCTAACGTTCCTCCAGGAAATAGATTTCCATAATAGTGAACAAAGATCTCTACTGTTCTAGGTTGTGATGGGTTATCATTTTTGTCAATTACCTTTATATGAACTGTTCCTGTGGAAGACATCTGAGGAATTCCTGAGTCTCTTGTAATTACTGACAAATAGAAGTCACTGATTTGTTCTCTATCAATTTCTCTAGTTGTGGTTAAAACTCCAGCAGTACTAAGACTAAAATAATTGGTTGCTGTACCACTGCTAAGCAAATAATAAGAAAAGGGACCTTGATTTGGAGCAAGATCAGGGTCAGAGGACTGAAGTGTCATCACAAATGTCCCTGCCCGACTGTTTTCCATTATTTCTCCTTCAGTAGTAGAAAGAATGGGGCCATTATCATTTATATCTTCCAAAGTTACTAATAAAGAGGCACTGCCTGTTGCTGATGGGCTTCCTGAATCGATTGCTAATACAGAGAGATTGTAAACTGGCAAGGCTTCTCGATCAAGCTCTGCAATCACTGTGACTTGCCCTGTCTGTGGGTTAATCGAAAAGGCACCATTGTTGTTTCCATTACCAATAAAATAAGAGAACCTGTTCCAGCTAGGGAGAGAATCAGAGTCAAAGGCACTTACAAATGTGACATGGGTCCCAACAGGAACACCTTCACTGATTCGGACACTGTAGTACTCCAAGTTAAAGATAGGGGGATCATTGGCATCTAATATTGTGATATTAACAACCACTTCATCTATATCTGCACCACGGATGCTCCCAGCATTTTTTGCAAGCACTTTCAGAGAAATCCGTTCTTCCTTTTCTCTATCAAGAGGACCTGTGACATAAATCTGCCCACTACTATCATCAATCTGAAAACCTTTTTTTCTACTACTACCAAATATTAAATAGTGGACATCTCCATCAATCCCTGAATCACGATCACTTGCAAAAATTTCTCCTACAACAGTTCCTTTAGAAGCAGCTTCAGAAATCTCAAAATAGTAAAGCTTAGATACAAATCGTGGCACATATTCATTTGTTCCTCTTAAATGTATGTTGACATTAGCAAAGCTGCATTTGTCTTCATCAGGAACATTAAAGGCTTTTATAGTTAAATGATAGTTCTGCTTGGTCTCGTAATCTAGGAAGCCTTGAGTGGTTATAATTCCAGTGTTAGGATCGATAACAAACAAGTCACTATCTGAAGACTGAACTGCATAGGCAATCACAGCATTGTGTCCAGAATCAATGTCGGTTGCATTGAGATGAATAACAGTTGTTCCACTAGGAGCATTTTCTAAAACACTGGGAAAATATTCTTCTGGGATAAAAACTGGCGAATTATCATTCACATCAATAACATGCACAATAATGCTACAGTATCCAGTTCTAGCAACCCACCCTCCATCTATAGCACTTACAGTAACCTCATGCTTTTGGCATAGCTCATAATCAAGGGACTTGGCAAGATATAATGCGCCAGTAGATGAATTAATTGCAAAACATCCAGCCTCATTTCCAGAAGAAATATTATATTGGATTACTCCATTCATAGCAGCATCTTTGTCTCCTGCTGACATGGTCCTAAGAATTGCTCCAACAGCATGACTTTCAGGAACAGTAATACTTAAATGTCTTTCAGAAAACTCTGGTGTATAGTAATTTTCCTCGGTTACTGCTATTTGTACAGGCACTTCTGATGAGAGAGGGGGATTACCTTTGTCCTTAGCTTTTATTTTTATTAGAAAGCTTTTATTCATCTCATTCATCAATGAAGATGCTACTGAAATCCATCCAGTCTTACTATCTAAAATAAATTTATCTGTAGGGTTTTTATTTGAAATACTGTATTCAATTTCTGCATTCAGGCCAAAGTCTTTAGAATCAACTGCAGTTACTTTAATTAGTTTGGTCCCAATGGGCACATTTTTAGTAACAGGTGTAAAATATTGATTGAAGACAAACTGGGGTGCATTGTCATTGCTATCCACAATATTTATTGTCACTGTAGTCTCACTCACCAATGCGGGGCTACCTCGATCTGAAGAGATAACTATAAAGCTGTGTCTGTTAAGATTGACATGATTAGAAGCACTGGAGTTTTGGAACTTTAAAGGCTGCTTACTGAAAATCTCCCCTGTAGATGCATTAATTCTGAAAAACTCTGACTGAGATTTTATGAAATAAAAGACTTGTCCATTAGCTCCCTCATCTGGATCTGTTGCAGATATTTGGGTCACTCTGGTTCCAACTTCGTTACTTTCAGGATAATCCAAGTAGTAAGA
This sequence comes from Oxyrhabdium leporinum, assembly GCA_032468155.1. NCBI lineage: Eukaryota > Metazoa > Chordata > Lepidosauria > Squamata > Cyclocoridae > Oxyrhabdium > Oxyrhabdium leporinum. Next base: position 48,291 of record JANHFL010000889.1, read on the forward strand.
CGGTTTTGTAAATCGTGGAGAATTGTCGTTGATGTCTGTCACAAATATGGTCACATCTGTGCTAACCGTCCATCCAGAGTCATGTGCTGAAACTCGAATCCTGTAGCGATCTGTATCTTCTCTGTTTAGAACCCTGCTAATTGTTATATCTCCTGTGTTAGGATTTATAACAAATGGTATATTTGTATTCCTTATTGAATATCTGCTGATTGCATTTATTCCAGTATCTTCATCTGATGTTGTGACTCGTGTAACAGTGTAACCCAAGGGTGCATTTTCAGGCACAAAAGCACTAAATATCTGAGAAAATTTGGGTGCATTGTCATTTTCATCTAATACACTGATAAGTACTTGGACAACTGCATTTTGTGTAGGAGTACCTCTATCTGAAGCTTTTACAGTTAGAATATATTGGCCTACTCGTTCCCTGTCTAAAGGCCTGATACTTCTAATTTCACCAGTTGTATGATGAACAGTGAAGCTGTTCTCTATATTACCATTAATTATTTCATAATTCAACTCTCCATTTGGCCCATTATCCTTGTCCACTGCAGCTACAGTAATTATTTTAGAAGGTGAAAGGTTTTCCAATACTTCAACAAAGAATGGATCTTGTTCAAATAATGGTGCATTATCATTTATATCTATCACTGTTATTTCAAGTTTTAAATAAGAAGAGAATGGTGGAAAGCCCATATCTCTAGCCTCAATCCAGACAATGTATTTCTGTACAGCTTCATAATCTAAAGGCTGGCTGATTGACAATTGCCCTGTTAATTGGTCAATCTGAAAGGTACCTCCAAGGTTGCCACTAGCGATATAGTAGGACAAAGAATCACCTCTCGATGACACCCCAGAAACAGAAGTAATGAAAGTGCCAACTGCTTGGTTTTCAGGAAACATGAATTTGTGCTGTTTAGTATGCACTTGAGGAAAATCAGCTCGGTTTACAAATCTTACAGTCACAGTTGTGGAATCAGTCTTTGGAAGCAAACCACAATCCTTGACATTCACAGTAAAGGTAATTTCAGATGTTCCAGAAAGTCTGTCAGCCACCATAATTGCTCCTCTTGATGGATCAATGTGGAATTTTTCAGAATTCTTTCCCGAAAGGGAATAGTGAAGTTTAGCATTAGGGCCAGCATCAGCATCTGTCACTGTCACTGCAAATACAAAAGTACCTACAAAGAACAATTAAAAAGTTTGAATCAGTGCTGTAACAGTGAACTTCAGTAATTTATTCAGTCTAGAAATGTTATGCTTTGAATAACATTGAATCATCTCTGATTTCCAACAACAAACTTGAGTGACAAACAAAATAGTTACAGGCAGGAGTTGGTGAATGTTTTTGTTAAAAAAAAAACTCCAACATTCATGGCACCAAACACAATGGCACTGGATTCTGAGTAATCTTTTATATTCAGCTGCCAGTTATAAGCAGATGCAGATATTTTGTGGTATTTCAAAAACTTTTGGACTAGCTTAACTGTTATTTTATTTCAACCACAGATTGCTTTATGAAGAATACAACTTTCCCCCCCTTCAAAACAAACTGTTGCAATTTGAAATGCCTTTGACATTACTTTTAACCATTTTTGGTCAGGATTTTTCATAAAAATTAAACTTATTCACTAAAATGTATTTTGAAAATCAGAACTATGAAACAATTTTAAAGAGGATTTGAATTTAATTTTTTACTGAAAAAATTCACTCCAATAAATACATATTGTAGCACATTGTAACCTGTTTATTACAAGTGAATTCTGATCCTGTTCATATGAAATAAGAAGTAATTATAATTACATTGTGTAAGACCTATTTAGAATTTAGTGTACATAAATCAGACATGCCATCTTAATTACATGTAAATACAAAGAGTATTAATAAACATTAACAAAAATTGAAAAAATATTATAATAAAAGAATAAAGTATTATTCTACTTAAATTATTCTAATTTAAATGTTAAATGATTGTGGTTGAAATACTCAGGGACTGGCTTAATCAAATTAACACTTTTTCCTTATTATCTCTTAGGAATATTTGAGTATCATGCTTGTATTATTCTCTTACCTGTACTTGTTGGTGAAGGTATATGAGTGACATAAGGATGATGCTGAAATTTAGGGGGATTGTCATTGACATCTGCAATTGTGACAAGAACACTTGCTGAACTGGAAAGAGCAGTTGGAATGCCACCATCCTTGGCTACAACGATCAAAGTGTAATTCTCTTTAGCCTCTCTGTCCAACAGAGCACTTGTAATGATCTGTCCAGTGGAAGGGTTGATTGTGAATTGTGAATTTCCACCACTGAGACTATAGCTGCATAAATTAAAAAAGGAAACATTTTCCATACTTACTGCGTTGTGAAATATATGGATTTATCATTCATATTTGAATAAATTGTATGATCTGCCAATCTTCTCCATTGCTTATATAACAGAGACATTTGTACTAGCCTTATCTTACCATTGCTGCATAAATATCAAGGGAATACAGAAAAATTCTACATCTCTCTGCTGCTTTCACATTCCAATCTTGTGACAATATACAGCGTTACCAGATTCTATAAAGCAGTGCTTAAAATTTGTTGGATAATGACCTGTGCCATAAACTAGACTTAATGAGTATCTAGTTTGTCATACTAGAATGCTTTATAATTTTATAGATGTAGTCTTCCACATACTAACATTTATGCTCTCCTACATTGATCTAATTCCCCTTTTACAGTCTTTTAGAGACTTGTTTGTTATATATACTTTGTTTTAATTCATATATTTATTTATATGTTCTTTGTTATTTTCCATTTATTTTAGATTCTGATGTATCGCCTATTCTTTTTAATTGATAGCACCCTACCCTTATATTATCTATGATCATAGTAAATATTTAATTCTTTAAATTGATACCTTTTTACGCTATAAAATCTAGATATTGCCTATACAGGTATAACAATATGTATATGAATAAGTATATACATACGTACATGTACCGTGTTTCTCAGAAAATAAGACTGGCTCTTATTTTCTTTTGACCCCCCAAAAAACAGCTAGGCCCTTTTTTCGAGGGGTGCCCTAATTTTTCCCCTACCCATGCCAAACCCCCACCTCCACACCACCCCAGGGTAGCAACATTCCTTCACTAACCTGCTTTCCAGGTCCGTTTTCCGCTGCACGTGCAAGAAGCCTGTGGGACTATGGTAAAAAAACCCTACCGTACTTCAGACCTGCCAATTTCTCATGGAAAAAAAATATCTCATGATTAACTTACCGTAGTCACACAGACTTCTTGCATGCGCAGCGGAGAATGGACCAGGAAAGCAGGTTAATGAAGGGATGCCACTGCCCTGGCAGTGGGGTGGGGGTGGAGGTTTGGCATGGGGGGCATGGCTGAAGGGTCTTTAGCTAAGGTGGTGCGGAGCGCATGGGGCAGCTCAGCACCCCCTGCCTTGCTTTGGCCTCCACCCCCTCCCACCGCCTTGCTTCGTTCTTCTTCACAACATGAATTGCAGGCACACTGACCTTGTGCCCACTGCTGGCCCGTCTTCTTCTGCGGCCTCTTGCCACCACTCTCACGCATCGCCCCGGCCTTCAGATGCTTGCCGGAAGGCATCTGCAGCTGATAACAAAGCTCCAGATCGATCTGGAGCTATATTATCAGCTGCAGAAGGCTTTCTGAAAGATATCTGCAGGCGATAACAAAGCTCCAGATCAATCCGGAGCTC
>JANHFL010000889.1:56602-68303 GCA_032468155.1 Oxyrhabdium leporinum
AACCAAGCAAAAAGCAAACACAAACAAAAAGCTAGCACTGATGATGTTACCTAGTTTGCGTAATGAAACATCTGCAAGAAAACAAGCAAGCTTAAAGAGCACCAAGGACCCCTCTATTAAATCAGTTCCAGAATAAGGACAAACAAATTCTAAATGAACTCAATGATAAGCACCAAAATAAGTATTCATACCTGATGACAGCGTTCACAGAGTCATCAGAATCTGAGGCATTTACAAGCAAAACATCTGTCCCAGTAGGTGCATCCTCTGGAATGGTTTTAGAATACATATTAAAGGCAAACTTGGGTATGTTGTCGTTGAGGTCATCTACTTTGACAGAAATGGTTCCTGTGCCAGTAAGGCTGGGAATTCCTAGAGAAATAAAAAGGATTTGAAATACTGGAAGTTACGTAGGGGGCAATGCTAATACTGGCTAACCCAATCTTTATTTATTATATCACATTTAATACTTCACAATTTACCAATTTAGAAAGTCAAAATAATTTTAAAAAATAAGATCCTTTCTGACAGGAAAATTACATAGGAAAATTTTGAATACCTTATTATGAAGTGAAATGTTTGCTACTTGAACTTTAAAATGATGGGTCAATCTCAATCAATAGATACTGGCTGGCTAAGACTGTTCACATAATAATGTTGCATGCACCGTCTGTTTGTACAATTTGGCCGGTGAAAACCAAGCTAGGATTTGATAACCCCAGGGTGGAGAAAGGCAGAGAAAGGAAAGTTATGCTCAGAAATTGCAAAAAAATATGTCAGTAAAGTCATTTCTCTATTCTTAGGCATAGGGCATGGCTTAGAAAGTTTGGTATGTGGCTTGATGGAAGTAAGAATACAGGAAACAATAAAACCTTATTTTTCCTTTACCAAATCATTGCTGAATTTGTCCTCTATGGCAACATTATTGTGTGTGTATGTGTATACACACACATCTATAGATATTTAGACAGTGTGTGTTTAGCTGTGCTGTAAAACAAATCATAAAACAAAACACAACATTCCAAAGGAATGACCTGCTGCACAAATAATTACTTAAACATTCAAATTCTACTGAACATGTTTGTTTTCAAGTTTTGTCCTACACTACATTTTCCATGCCTCTCTTCACTCTTGAACATATATAGTCAATCATGATTTAGTGAACTATTTAAGCATAAGTAAAGTAAGCACATATTTCACTCCTGAAGCTAAATAAATTTTGCAGATGTTGCAAGTGATATTTGTTAAAACAGTTTTAGATAATGGCTAAAATGCAATAAAATTCAAGGAAAGTTCTTAAATCATATATTTTAACATCCAGGCAGAATTTCTTTTGTTTTTATTAAATAATTTAGAATTGTGAATAGTAACAAATACAGCAAATACAGAGAAAGTCTAGTTCTAGATATAAGGAGAGCCCTGAAAAATTGCCTTATAGTGACACCCTTGATATAATTCATCTATTTGGAAGGATTATTAATAAAATCATTTAGGAGGCATTTCCTTCCTGAAAACTGTCACTTTAATAAAATATACTGACTGACATAACTTTCTTCTATGACATCATGGTGAATGGTCAACAACTGCTTCATAAATGTGCTATGGACTACAATTGGTCTATGGTCACTAGAGAGTCCTGGATTCTGAATGCAAAATAAATAGCACCAATTCTAGATAGACTTCAGGTCTGCTAGTTAGACAGGACTGTCATTTGGACTTCTAGCAACAGATGCCAGATTCTGTTTTCTTAGTTTTGTGTGAGAAACTATGGTCTGCCAGAGTTCACAGAGAAGACCTAGTCATCGCAATAGTAATGATCTTTGGAATTTTGGTTCAGCATTATTAGGAAGCCACAAGCAAAAATATTCATAGAATTCAACAGTTTCATCCTTTGCCTTTGAACCTGGAGATGGCCATAAATGCCAGAAAGACAGTCTGCCAAGCCCACGACAGTAGAACATGATCACTGAAGATTCACACAGCATTTCAACATACTAATATCAGGAAATACAAGATTAGGATATTCAATCTTACAAAATGAATATAAGCTCCCTTTCTTGTTGATGAGTGTATCATATTAAGGTAAGATTCTCTGTTGGTTGCTTGAACCCTTTTTTCTATAATGTGAAACTGAAAGGCTAGGCCCAAATAAACCTGGAGTTGTAACATTCATCTTCTCTTTAAGAGTAATGTATTGAAAAACTATCATAAAAATATTAATGATATAATCCATAACCACAGTATCTGACTGGAGTCAGATGGTTTTATTTTGAATATTGTATTTCCTTCAAAATCTCATGTCAAGTAATGGCTTTGAATTCATATTACAATACATGCATTCAAATACAATGAAACAGACACCCTGATAGTTTTACTTTTGTTCCTCGAGGATTCCTGAGAACTTCATAGTTATTTTTGCTAGTAAATTACATTTAGCTGTTGAATATGGATTTTTGAAGATTGAGTCAAAAATTAAGTGTAGCAGTTAACAGATGGTTTCCTTTTTTAAAACAAACTCTTCAATAATTACATAATAAGATATATATAACAAACCATATCAGAAAACACAATTTAACAATCTAATTAATTTCAATGGGTTTTAATATCTTTTTTTTATTTCTCTAAATTTTGGATAAAGGGACTACTTCTAGAGAAAGCTATGAAAAGGATATCATATGTTACTCTCCAAAAACATAACAATAACTCAAATATAATAACTTACAATCTGACATAGTTTAAGAATTATGGATACTAAGTCAAATAATGCTATTCAATGTAAGACTTACAAAATAGAAAGCCCCGCATGATGCAAGGGAAAGCACATAGTAGAAATATGCAAACATTTTAATTTTAACAGAATTCCTTTAAAAGGAATAGTTATTTGAAAACCACAGCATGGAATGCACAAGGGGGGAAATTAGAACAAGTTTTTTTGGAAATGTGTAATTTGCCAAACCACTTAATGGAACCAAGTAAGCTGTAACAAATCAAGATCGTGAAGCAGTATGGTTTGGGTTTATTTTAAGCCTACAAAAAGTATACTAAGAAAGCATGCTGGCTATAAATGTAACCCGTCCTTATACATAGAAGGACAAAAGAAGCTCAATATGGTTTTGTGTGAAAGGCATTGGAAACAGAAAGACCAAACAATAAGTGTAAAAAGTTACTGAGGTCATCCTAGAAACCATATAATCTGGTTAGCAACATAGTTTTTAAAAAATAACAGTCAAAAATTAAGAAAGAGTTCATTAAATGTGTTTCGGATAAAATTCACAGTCATAAATGGAGAGAGAAAGAGAGAAAGAACCTATATTTTATTTCTGACCCTAGGTGGGGTGGCACTTTTTCATTCAACGGTGGAATAGAACTTGGTGGGGGAAGGGTCTTCTTCGAATCTCAGCTCTGTTTAATGAGCAAGTGGCAGCTGTGCCCAGGAAAGTCTTTGCAGTTTTATCGGATGCACCACTTCTGCCCTTTTCTAGCTCAGGGATTTCTTCTGATAGTAATTCATTTCTTTGACATTTCACACTTGGCTCTCTGCCCTTGAAGATCATCCAGAAATCTTCATTGGTCCAAAATGCAGTTGCACAAGCAGAGAGAGGCATATCTTGGTATAGCCATGTAACACCCGTGCATTCTAATGTGCACCGGTTGCCAGTTTGCTTCCAGGCATGATTCAAGCTATTGGTCATTACCTATAAAGTCCTACATGGCATAGAGCCTGGTTACCTGAAGGAGCACCTAATTTGTTTGATCTGGCAGATGTAGTGCATTCCAGATTCTTCAATTAAACAAAATTAAATTATCGGGACCCCATAAGTGCACTTACTCTGTATCAGAACCTGTCCTCTGGAATGAAGTCCTCCCCCCACAAAGATCTGAAGACCCCCAACCTTCTGCTGTTTCAAAGCTCCTTGAAGATTTGACTATTCACCCAGCCCTTTGAAACCTCATTTTTGAATAATTCATTTTCATTTGTTCCCATCTAGTTTTGTCCTCCTACCCTTTTAATTTGTTTCTGTTTTAAACAAATTATAAACTGTTCAGAATCACTGGGAGTTGGGCAGCAACAGGTTATTAACAAAACAAAAAACAAATGTCAACATTTTAAGTCAAGATAAAAGTTGTTCCTTTCTTAACAACCATTATGTAATTTCCCATATCTTACATTTTAATGTATATTGTGATAAGCTTCACTTTTCTTATTCTCCCCCACCCTCCAGCAGAAGAACAATACTACTCTAAACAATGTTGCATGTATCAGAACTCATTAATTTTTTAAATGCAATTGGGAATTGCATTCTAATTGCTGTAACAGTATTGCAAAACACTTGTGCCTGGTGCCTTTTTATAAGTCACATTTCTCCTTTGTGGTTTACATAAACTAAATGAAAGAGTACGTGTGTTTTAATTATGAACAAAATGGACATATACCAACCTTTTGGCCTTGATAATTTTATGACTCAATTTCAATTTCTGGACTTCAGATTAAGGGTTTATGTCAATGATGAGCAATCTGTGATCATTCAAATTAACAACAATGCCCAACATCCCTGCCTCATCTGCAATTCAGTAACATTTGGAAACCTGCCCATTTCCCATTCCTGGCTTATATGAATCATAGCCACTAACAGCCATGGGGAAAAGTCATCTCATGCTGATTTCAGCCACATAAATTTTAGAGGCAGATTTAAGAAACCACTCACATCTGAGATTCAGTTTGTTACGACATTAATGTTCAGTGAAAACTAACTGCAGATTAAGCTCTCCATTCTCTGAAGCAATTCATGTTAACTTTTTCAAACTTGAAATGAGTTGAAATCACAAAGGAAATGTTCAGACACATATACCGTAAAGGCATGTGCACATGGCCATGCACTTTTACATACAGAGCAAAAATATAATTAAGACCAGTATAAGGACAAGAACTCTGCAGATTTTTTTTAAAGAAATGCCAATTCTCTTTATTGCGAAAACAGATTATCCCACAGTTCCAATCACTTAAAAATTCCTGCATGTTTGCTTTCTAAGTTTTCCACAGCAGTCTCTGAGTGCAAGGAAGTAAGCAATAATTCTCTGAAGACAGTTTTGCAAAACAATGTTGGACTACCTAAGAACAGATCTGCATCTAAGTCTTACCTTGCTTAGGGCTTCATGAAGCAAATGATGGCAATTATTGGCAAAAGTTTTAAATGTTTACTTAATTGTTAGGTCAAAATCTATTTGCCAGTTACCTGACAGGATTGGCTTCATAATCTTCCTATGTAGGGAGCCACATGCAAGAGCAACAGTTTGAGAACTTTACAAAATTGTCTTTGCATTACTGCAAATTGTGGATTTATGGATTTGCGGAATTGTGCAATACAGAGTTTAATTGCCCCTATACACATATATACACAAAAAAACCCTGAATTCATATTAATTGCAGATCATTTTATCTGAGATCCACTGAACATTTTAATAGAAAAGCAGGACAAAAGCCCTTAAAGGAAATAAAATTAACATGCCTTAAGGCCTTTTCATTTTTATTTCCCATTTATCTTCTCTATCTGCCTTATTTGATTTCATGTTTGTCATCACAGCAAACAGAAAATAATACACATTAAGAATTAGTTATCAAATGACATGTTGATGAGTGTTTATATTCACATATGTCAACTCTACTATATCAATCACAGATGTTCTTAGAAAAGAAAATAAGCAGGCAACAAAAGACTCCAGAATTTATAAAGCAGGCTCTATATAAGGAAAACTAACTGCTGTATTGAAAATAACCAAATGACATTTTTTACAGGTAATAAAATTCTTTGAAGTAATATCCAAGGCTTGATTTATGCTCAGTGATTGTATGAATGAGTGTAATTTTGACAAGTTGCTTTTTTTAAAGTTTTGATCTATGTAGCTTTGCTTGCATAGGCGATACTGAGAAACATATTTAAAAAACCAGAAATTATGTTTAATTGTTTAAAAGATAAATATTTTCTATGATACTAAATCTCATAGACTTTTCATAAAGAAACTCCCAGGTTCAGTTACTCGCATGCCCTCTAACTAATCTGAAAAGGGAAATAAACCATTGGATAACAGACACAGAAAAATAAAGTTGAGAATAAGATAAGAAAAGGAAGTCTATAAATCCTTTAATTTGTTATTTTTGGTTCTTCTTTTAATATTGTCAATTAATGTATTACAATGATAGTTTGCATACATGCTATTTTGCAAAGGTGATATAAATAAGCATATCATATTTCTAAAATATAATGCAAATTTCCATGTCTTTCACAGTTAAGACAAACTAAAGAAGTTGCTATATACTATCATGTCAAAGGAAAACACTACATTTTTCTTCTTATCCTACAGATAAGAAATTTAAAAAATAATTTCTTTTTTTAAATTAAAAAAAATTAGCTAGCTTTATCTCTGGTTCTGAACCAGATTCAAAAATATTGCTAGTGATAGATTTTGACAACACTGGAAGGCCTTAGAAATGGGTAGTGAGAAGATTATATATTGTAAAATTCAAAGGAAAACATTTTTATTTATCATATGATTATTCCAAAAAATAAAAGCCAGTGTACTGTCTACTTTCTGGGTTTTGCTATTAACTAATGAACTCTCTGGAATACAAGGAAATTGCAATAATTCCCTAAAGACACTTCTCCAAAACGTTTAAAGTTTAAAAGAATTCTGAAGTTCAACTCATCTTGCTAAAAACTGCATGAGATAAAAGGATAAAAAGAAAAATGAATCAGCTTCTCATTCTAAATATAAAATTGGTCTCAATCAACTTTAAAAAAATGTATGACAGACTTGGATACTTAACTCTCTTTTTTTTGTGGCTTCCATTAGCTCCTGCTTATCAAGTCAAATTTCAGTTTCTTGTCATTTTAAAATTCTTATCCTTTCTCTTCCCTCAAAATCCCTTCATGGCATTTTAGCTAAAATAAATCCAATAGTCTTTACAAAAATAGAAATAAATACGGTAGCTTATATCATAAACAATTGAGAATAGCCCTCTTTATTTTACCTTAAAACTAATTAGTAGAAATTTTAAAAAAATATTCAGTTCATTTTTTATGAAAACAAGAATTATCAGTCAATGCTTTATTAATAGCTTCTGTACCACATGAATGAAGCTCTGTGAAACAACCAATTTGTGAGAAGACTTTTCTGCAGTTTATGCCAATAAAATTTCCTGTGAATCTTATCAACATAACAAAAAGCTACCAAATGTACATGCTTAGATGAAGTATTACATATGTCATTGTTGCATATATTATGCAGATCATCATCTGTACTGGAAACTTGGAAGTATGGAACAATATTTATAGTGTTAATATGACTATAACACTATACATTTAATTATCTTCGACAGAGCTAGGCCCACATTGCATTTATTTTTGAGTAAAGAAATTGAGTTTGAAAATAAAATAAATTATGTATCCATTCTTAGATACACTACAATGTAGCACATTTAAAAAAATCAAGAAAATAATCCTTTGCTCACTAAACTTTTTCATGCCATTAAAATGTTAAAAGCTTGTAAGTTGCTTACCTGAATCAACAGCTGTGACCAATATGATATATTCCTTCTTTTTTTCCCTGTCTAAGCTCTGTACAAGGCAGAGCTCTCCATTTGCTGACAGACTAAAGGCACCATCTTCATTTCCATAAATAAGAAAATAGGTTAGTTTGCTATTTAGTCCTTGATCATCATCTCTTGCCACAACCTATAGGAGCAATGAAGCATGTTACTTTGAATATAATGGCTTCGTTTATGTTCTCTTCATTCAAACATTTTTGATGTTTGTAGTTTTTTATTTGACAAAAATCTATCCATTAAAAAGTTTACATTGATTTAAAACAAAACTTATTATATGTGCAATTATACATATTTAAACATTATTTTTAGCTACTTAAAACTTTTCTGAACTTGCTGCTGAATCCCAACAAGAAAAGCAATACATAGATATATAGATATAGATTAGATATATAGAATAGATATAGATTAGATATATAGATATATAGATATATAAATATAGATATGAGGACGGTACAAAGTACCTTGTTAAATGGATGTACAGTTCAGCTATTTGGGTCAAATCTTGCTTGACTTTTTCAAGTTAACTCAGTCAATTAGACACTGCTATATGCTTTGTCTCTGTGTGTGTGTGTTTACAATAATGTATATATTCTGATCTTAGTAAATATTATTGTTCCTTGCTAAAATATACTAACCTGAAGAATGATCTTTGGTAATGTTTCTAGATTTTCTGGGACATTTACAGTATAGGAAGACAGCTCAAATATAGGAATGTCATCATTAATATCCAACAAAAAAATGCTGACGATAGTGGTATCAATCCGGGGACTACTTCCACGATCAGTTGATTGGATTGTTAATGAATAGGATGCTATTTTTTCTCGGTCCAAAGGCTTTGCTATTGTTATTACTCCTGTGACAGAGTCGATCCGAAAATCACTATTTATATTTCCACTGATTATAGTATAGCGAACTTGCCCGTTGGAACCTTCATCGTTATCTGTAGCAAATACTTGGACTACATCTGTCCCTGTCAGAGTATTTTCTAAAATCTCAACTTTGTATAATTTTTGAGCAAAAAGAGGGTTATTATCATTGATGTCAAGAATTATTGCAACTATATCTGTAGATGAAGAGAGAAATGGTTGTCCTTTATCTGTGGCAATTATAGTCAAGGTGTAATTAGAAACTGTTTCTCTGTCAAGTTCTCCAATCAGCCTTACTTCTCCATCTATAGTTCCAATACTGAATTTGTTTCCTGAAGGATTTAATAAATTATATTCAATATAGCTGTTTGGACCACTATCTGGATCAGTTGCTTGGGCTTTGAATATAATGGTGTCAATGGGAGTATTTTCTGGAATATATGTCAGTCTTGGAGAGATAAAACTGGGAGGATTGTCATTCACATCAAGAAGAATAATAGATACTTGTGCTGTGCTTGTATATCTGAAGGCTGGAGAAGAAGCCATATCATTAGCTTGAACAATCAGGTTATAGAAAGATTGGCTTTCACGATCCAATGTTTGCTTGATGCTTAGCACACCATTTTTGTCAATACTAAATTGTCCTAGGCTATCTCCAGAAGTAATACTATAGGATAACTGTGAGTTAGAACCTAAAAACAGAAGTTAAAAAGAAAGATTTCATAATTCCAATCATTACAAACATAAAACAATACAAACTTATATACAACTGCATTTATATAATTTATACATAGCTATATTTGGTGAATCCTAGGTACCAGGCTTTTTCTGCTGTGGCATTATGAAATATCTCCAAAGGGAGATTAGTTTTGTCACAGGTTCCTCAAAACTGGATTGAACAGTCAGGCCTGACGAACAGTGAAAAATCAGGCCTAGAGAAACCTGGGTGAACAATCAGTCAGAACCTGTGTGAATCTGGGTGTAGTCAGTTGAACCCCAGGTGAACAGTCAGTCGGAACGTGGGTGAACAGTCATGCCTGGAGAACCCAGGGACTGGTTAATTATAGAGATGTTTTTAATACTAATAATTAGCTTGGTATTTATTGTTTTACCTTTGTTTTACATTGCCTAGAGTGACTTTTCTGCAAGAAAGTTGGCTATATAAATTTGACAAATAAATAAAGATGAAATATTATAGTAATCTGTTCATCATTGGGGTGTTTTAAAAATTCAGGATCCTGTTGAACATATTTTGGTCCAGATTAAGCAAATGACCTAAATCAGTGTATTTTAAGTCAATATCCAGTTTTACAATAAGAGTTGGAGGTTGTAACAAATTTATCAGATCAAATAGCTAATATTACACTGATTCAACTGTTTCGTTATCTGTCTACAACTGAAAACTGTTTAAAGGAATGGGTTAGCAAATATTTAGTATTTACTTAAAGTTAAGAAGAGTTGTCTACTGCATAATTCAGATCAACAATCATAAATATTTTGATATGACACTGATTTTGTATAGGTATAAATGATCATCAGAGACAGGTCTTTTAGTTAGCTGTCCAGTACAAATCTACTTAGAAAATATATCGAAGTCATTTATCAATACAATTGGCTATGTCTAGGTTATGTGTAGCAAAAACAATCAAGTTAAAGCTGAATTTTTGCCTGAATCTAAGTTGAATCCAAACCATATGGAAATTAACACTTCAGAACTCCTACCAGACTTAGTTCAGCCTAATTTTCTGCTGACAGAAATCTTGCTGGTATCACTAGAATTTGGACATGGGTAATTCAGTTTCTTCCTTGTCCCACATATTTTCCAATCTATTTTTTCACTTCGCTAACAAAATATCCTCTGCTCTGATAGTTGATCCACTGGCAAAAGGGAATTTTATGTGGTAGAAGTAAACCAGGACATGACCTTAGCTGGTTCAGGTCCAAAGGCAATCATTCATGAATGAACTACTACATCCTGAATAATTGTATTTCAGATTATTGTTTGAAGTAAATACCCAAAATTAGCTTTACACAGTTCCTTAAAGAAAATTAATGTTTATTTTTTTAAAAAAATATATTATTAGGTCAGCAGTTTGATTACTAGCAATTAAATGTGGAAAATATGTATTTGATTATATGATTGTGCCATAATCAAAAGTTACTACTGGTGGTGACTGGGGTTGACACTTTATTCTTGGACACACAGAGGTGGGTGGAGTACTTTGGAGTTGATGCATTTCATATCATATAGCCATCCAGAGTTATTTCTGTAGACAGCTATATAAATTATTCAAATGAATCATTCTAAACAGTTATTATAAATAAAGGAGGGAAAATCTGTGTATCCTATTTTCAGTAAGATTATAGTGTCCTCTGCACAACATTGCAATAAAAGCTGGTGAATGTATTACACATTGTAAAAGATAGGAGATGACATTTGAACTCATAATGAATAATACAGACAGCAATAACTCTTGAGTTAAAATGTCATCTTATATTTTTACAATGTGTAGTATATTGAACTGAAACCAATATCCATTACCTATTACATCCTTATGCTAAAAGCAAAGCATTCGTAGCATTAAATAAATAATGTGGAAATATTATCTACCTAATTTAATATAAAAAAGATCAAGTTTATTTTTAATGGATTTTTATTTTATAGTTTGTCTTTTTTAATCATTTTACTTTTTTCACATTGTAATAAATATTAGATATTAAAAGAATCATCAGTTTCTCAGAAGAAGGAATATGAAATATGAATTCAGACTCTCTAATATTCAATTATTAAGCACAGCTATTTATTATTTTAAACTTTACAGATGCTTATGTATTAAAATGTTCTGAATACATTTATGCTAATTACATATATATATATGTGTGTGTGTGTGTGTGTGTGTGTGTGTGTGTGATACTTTGTTCAAGCATAATTCTATGCAAATAAAAATTATAGAAGGGATTGTAAGTACTGATAATATTGAAATCAGGCTGAACATTTGTTCCAAGCACTTTCCTTCAAGTATGTTTACCCTTGAATTATGCTAGTTGTAAGGATACTTATGATCACCATCAGAGGTGAAATCTAGCCGGTTCGCACCGGTTCACGCGAACCGGTAGGGAAAATTTTGATTGGTTCTGAGAACCAGCAAATATCACCTCTGACTGGCTCCACCCCTGCCCACCTGCTCACCGCTCGCCCCGTATGGCGTCCATGCTCAGCCTAGCTACCCGC
>JANHFL010000889.1:85369-96037 GCA_032468155.1 Oxyrhabdium leporinum
AGGGTCACTAGGAGTTGCCATAATCCATTCCAACACCACAAATGTGCAGGGCTTTCTCCTCAAAAGTCCCTCATATTGTTTTCTAATCTAGTAAAACAAAATTACCGTATTTTTTGGAGTATAAGACACTCCAAAGTGTAAGAGGCACCTAGCTTTGGAGGAACAAAACAAGGGAGGTGGGGAAATCTGCCTCTACCTACCTGCCAGCAATTTGCCTCCTTGCAGCAAACAGCAAAAACCTGTTTCAGTTTCAGCACAGCCTAATTAGCATAAGCAGCTGATTTTCCTTTGAATGGGCCTCCTGAATATCAGCTGTTTCAGGCTGCAGGGATCTCCATCACAAGGGGAAAAAATCTTTGCCTCCCAGCAATTTGCCTCCTTGCAGCAAACAGCAAAAACTCTTTCAGCTTCAGCACAGCCTGATTAGCATAAGCTGTTAGCTTTTGGGAAGGAAAACAAGGGGGAAAAAATCTGCCTCCCAGCAATTTGCCTCCTTGTAGCAAACAGCAAAAAGAATCGGCTGTTTCAGGCTGCAGGTATCACCATTGCCTATTGCCGCGCACCCCATTTTCCGCCCGTTCCGATCCCCGCTGCCCGGAATGGGCCAAAAATTGGGCGTGCGGAGGCTGAAAATGAGGTGCGTGGAGGTGGCAATAGGTAATGGCGATCCTTGCAGCCTGAAACAGCTGATCGTCGGAGGCAGATTCAAGCGAAAATCAGCTGCTTTGGCTAATCAGGCTGGGCTGAAGTGTTCTCCCAGCCGGGGTGGGGTTGGGCGGAGAGGGTCGGGCCAGCCAGGAGAGGGATTTGGGAGTTTGCTGAACTCTGCAGTTTTAGCAAAGGGTTCGCCCGAACCCCCAGCAGCCCACCCCTGACTATAATCTATAGTGTGTGTGTATGATTTAGAACTGACAAAATTTTCTTTTAACTATTCCTACAAAACTTGTTTTTAAATGGATTATGTAATATAAATATAAATCATACATATATACAAATTAATTTTACCATGTTAGTGCTAAGAAATGCTTTTTTATTTGAATTTATCTTTCTTATATAAATGTAGATCAAGATTCCTGCTTTACAGTAAAAACAAACTGAGAATAAAAATATAATTTAAAAATGAAACAATGAAGGGAAAATTAATAATTCATTTGCTGATTTTTTTCTTAAAAAAACCCCCCTTAATTATTTGTTAAATGTATATCCTATTTTTCACTTAGAAACTTACAGTAGCATTTATTACTTTTCCTTTCTTTCATTTTTCTGTAAGGTAGATTGGGTTGAGAGATAGTACCTGGTCCAAAGTTACAAAAGTAACTTCCAGGATTGAAATTTCCATGTTCCTACTTCAACTTTATCCCACTGTTTCTAAGGACAGTTGGAAAATGTGAACTGCTATACCTTTAGATTCATATATTCTGTCTTCTAAACTGCATCATACTAGAATACAGTATTAAAATAATAGTGATCTGACAGTAAACTAATATATTTTTAACAGTGATCAAAGACAAATATTTTAAAAAAAATCAATTCAAATTTATTAATATTTGGGTGCACCAAAAATAAGCAGGAAACTCTTTGTGATGTAGTTAGGAATAGTAGAGGCTCTTCTAATTACAGATCACAGATTAACAGAGTTGGAAGGTTATCTAGTCCAACTCCCCGCCCAAGTTAATCATTAATCATTTGAGAATTCATCGAGGAAGGAGATGGAAGAAAATAACATTATCAAAGATATTTTAGATACTTTCAATGACATGGTTTAAAAGAAATAGATATACTATATCTATTGTATGTCTGTATTTCTATTTCTATATCTCTATATAATCTATATATGTATCACAGACACAAGCATACACACTCATGCACACCGGCACAGACATATACTGTGTATTTTAAATGTCACAGAAGACTTTTCAACAGTCATCTAATCTCTAGAAAAGATAAGTAGTTTAATTAGAGAGACTTTAGTAGTTTCAAATATTGCCTGTGATTATTTTCATTTTTCATAATAATTCTAGCAAAGATGAATACAAAGATGAATAAATAAAATAGATCCTATCTTTTTCGTCTGTAGATTTTTTTAAACTTTTATATTTTGGCAGGCAATTTAATATATAAAACATTTAATTATGAACAAGACTTACATGTATAGATAGTTTAAGGCCATTAAAATAGTCAAGGGTGTCTCTCCTCAATTTAACCTTTTACCATAAAAAGATAAAGAAATTGATCTTATAAAATATCTCATTCATAATGTTTCATAATTATTTAGGATTGCAACTTGAGAGTAAGAAATAGTTGAAAAGAAGAAAAGTTTCTATGCTATACAATTAGTTCTTCAGCTTATAGTACTTATGTTTTCCAATTTATTCTTTTTAATACAGCTGGAACATTACGTTAAGCTGTGCAATCTTGAATGTATCTCTCATTCACTCTTAGGACACTGTATCTTATCAATATTTATTTAATATTTTATAAAGTGTGTTTGGATGTGTGAAATCAAATATTCTAAACATCAATAGTCAAAGAAGATAAACTAATATATATATATATATATATATATTATCATGAACTTAGTAAAAAAAAAACCCATTAATATCTACCAGCAACAGCAACATATTGAAAATCTTAAACTTTAATTCCTTAAAATTGTATCCCACATATTAATTTCTTATCATTTTCTCTTTGTCTTCTCTCAAAAATTTCTTCTCAAGTTTTATGCCAAGTATGCTTTTACTTTCTATGCCATGACTTTTAAAGATCATGTATTGTTGTTCACAACATATTAATTAGGAAGTAAAAAACTCCCTTTTTATGATCTTGTAATCCCTTAATTTGGGATAGAGTCGGGCGACTGATGGAACTGAGAGTTTACTGGCCAGATACCCTCCCTGATGCCACACAGAGTTCTCAGCTGATTTTTTTTTATGCCCCAGGAGAGAAATTTCTACCATTACCCAGGATTGAACTCTAAACCTTCCAAAGGGGCAGTGAGAGTCTTCACTACTAGGTCACCATACCACTCATATTAATTAGGAAGTATGTTTACTAAATATTTTTCCAGTTAGCTGCTGTTCTTGGAATATCTTAAATCTGCTAAAAGAAAAATTGGAAGATTCACTCTAATATCAGGATAGCTGTAATCCCTGTTCCCAACTGTTTTCCAAATGTTTTCAGTCAGTGTCACAAATTATGAATACAACACTAATGTAATTCTTTAAAAAGGTATCATGAAATATAGTTCCCCTTTATCATGGAAGGATTTACATGCTGCTCTATAGCAGTAATAAATATTTGATTGATAGAATTTAAATCTAACCAAGATGTATTTCAAAAAAATTAAATGTGCTTGTTTTATAAATTCATGAACACTGTATAAACTGCAAGAAATGAAATCTGATTTGTTTAACAAATCTTTATGAGGAGGGGAAAAAGAAGAAAACAACACAAGGTCAGCTTAAGCACAGCTTGTATTCAAATTGCAAACACTTAGCCCATCTGCAATATGTTAAGAGACTAAACCCCGAAGATACAAACTTTCATCCAAAGTATTTACTTCATTTGCAAGCACCTAGCAGCAATGGGAAAGCTGCATGGCTATTGGACTTGGAGGGGAAAAAGGGATGTTTATACATGTAAAAGACCATGTATAAACAAACTAACCATAGGTAAACTAATCCAAAATAGAGACTGAGCCTTATGGAAAAACAGTTGTGAAAGGAACTGAGGAAAGCTTTGAGTGCATCTAAAATTTAATCATTAAAACATCACTACTCAATCTGGCTTACATTTGCACCTACAAGCCTGCTTGTGATTGATTCTTTCCTCATTTTTGAATGTTCGACTTCACTCCATTCTGGAGTGGGTTCCTTTTTTTTCTCCCCAGCAGCCACACTGTTCTTTGCTGGAGAACACACTCCAAGACAAAGCCTCAGACAAAAAGCTCCATGGCTATTCAACATCAAGAGGAGAGGAATTGTGTTTACACAGGAATTCTGCCAAATGTTCCTCCTGAGTTTTATTACAAATAAAGTTATTAGGTTACAGTCACTTTTGTACATTTTCTGATTCATCGTGACCCTCTAAGGACTTACCTGGTTACAGATGCCTGTAACAACACACTGCATGTTATTCATCATGGCCAGTCCAATCTCCCACATCTCCAGACTGTTAAAATATCTATCTTATAACTTGCCAATGAAATGGGACGTCTCTGCTTCCTAACTTTTTTAACAGTGAAATCTGTATCATTGTATTAAACTGAAAAAAATATAATTTGAATGAGAATACCACTATCCATTGTGGACTGCTCCCCTCAGTCCACAACTACAGGTATGAATAATCATTTTCCTTCATTTAATTTGTCTGGAACAATTTTATTTACAGCTGTGAGTAAGAACCAGTTTATCTATGAATATCTTTATCTTATTACTTACAAATATTTTTCCATATTCTCTTTTTTTTTTAAGTAATGTTTTTATTTCAGTTTTAACTACAACAGTAAAATATAATACAAACTAAAAAGAAAAATAGAACAGATAAAATGTTACAAAAGCAAAAAAAAAAAGAGGGAAGAAAAAGAAAAAACTCTAAGAAAGACTTATCCCAAGTACAGACAGTTTTACTGTTTTTTTTTACTTCCTCAATTAACAGACATAAAATTCTTATTCCATAACTGTTTACTATAAGCATGTTCCAAATCTTTTCCAATCCAGGTATAAAAATTGTCCAAACAGAACTCTAAATAATACTATTTAATTAACAAATGTAAAATTTCCATATCTCAACCCTTTACCATAACCCTTGACTACTGCTGAAACAAGAATGGCAATTCTTGTTCCCTCTTCCTGAAATTCTCCCACCTCTGGAGACTGTCATGGGAAGCAATCATATGGAATACTACATGGACAATCTCATGTCCTCTCTTTCTTTATAGAGGGTTGAAGGATCCAATCTACTCATTATCTCCTTTCTCATAGCTGCAGCTGTCATCTTCACATTTCACAGAGCCATTTTCACTATGCTATTTTTTTTCCATCTTATATTTCCATAATATCTAGGCTTAATTTCTTTTATCTGTGTTCTACGTTACCAAAGCCCTTCTTATAAAAGAGGGTAGGTTGCCTTTTTAATATAAATGTAGAAAAACCACACAATATAATAGTTCGATCTGACCTTAAAGTGGTTTTTGAACCAGATGTTTATTATATATGAAACTGGATCATTGAAAATATATCCATAAGGCTGAGAAATGGATCTCAAGTTTTTACTTGTAAAACCCACTAGTAAATCAACACTTCCATATTTAGAAGATACCAGATGTCTAATGAGACTACATATGAACAATTTATAACATACGTGTTTCTTTACCCCATTTTCATATTGCAAAGTCACATTTAGCACCATATCACTAATAAAAGTCAAAGAATTAATGAAGAATCATCTGCATTTGATTTATTCTTTTTTATTGTTGAATATACCACAATCAAAATCATACAAATTTGTCTGGACACATCCTTTTATTATATTTTACGCTTCACTGGTAATCCTTATAAAAAGATAGTATCAACTTAGGACACTTATAAAAAAATTAACAACCAAATAGTATTGAGCTCTGTTCATGAAGATTTTATCTGGAGGTAGATGTTTCTTATTTAATATTATCATTTCAAATGTGAACCTTCAACAATAATATACTTAAAACAATTAAAGAAAGCATTTGACTGGTGCTAACATGGGATTCCTAAACTAATATTTTTTTAGTTTGATTTCAAAAAGTGTAATTTGCACTAATATGTGCAAATGCAAATAATAAATACATTAGACATCTGTGGTCATTAATTTTTGTTTCCATATTTTAAAGTATCAAACTTTTTAAAGAACTACCAAGGATTTTTGTAACTAACCAATAATCTGTCGGCACATTGCCTCAGAAATTAGAACTGTTTATTTATTAATTAAATGTACATAGCCACCCATCTCACGGAGAGTGACTCTCACAGAATACAGCAATCCAATAAAAAAAGACAATCATTAGTTAAAATGTATTTAATAAATATATAATTCATTTTATACAATTATATAAACCAGGTAATACCAAAAAATACAGATAAAGAAAAAAAAGAAATATAGGGTGAGAAACACAAATTATTATATCTAATTTCTTACAAGTAATAACAAAAGTTTCCCAGAAAAATACAATTCTGTCTTTACTGCAAACTCATTTTAATCCCGTCTGCAGAGGAAGGGGGTATTAGTTGCTATTGTGGTAGACTAAAAGTAAGAACAGCAGTTAGAAGCAGGCAGTAGGCTTAAATAAAGCATATCAAAAAAGATGAACATTCAGCAGACATTTCTTTTTATCCTTAACACTAAAATCATTCAAACTTTATTCTATATATGGAAAATTTCCACAGCAGGGAAGAAAGAATGCAACTCACTTTATGCTAAATCCCATTCCAAATGGAAACCTTAAAAACCTAACACCATTTTCAAATGGATAGAAAGAAGAGGAAATACATTTTTCTGTTAATAATATTTTGTTGCCTGTAGTCACATGATTTTTTTTTTCATTCTACTTCCCAAGTACAAATTCCATTAAGTATTTAAAGTACCTAATATTGTTGCATTAAAGGCAAAATTATGGTGATAAACAGACTGATAACCCATGGGCCATAGCATTCCAGGAAGAGATATTCAAAAGTGAACACTGGCACACAATGTAATTATAGCAATATGTTAGGATATTGACTTTAGTAGCTGGAACAGTAAAGTGTGCAATAGGCCAGAACACATAGTTGTAGTTGATTAGTTAGAGAGTACTGACTCATTCATGATGTAATCTACACTGCGATTGGTTGCTGTAAGTACAACAGCAATAGCACTTAGACTTATATACCATTCCATAGTGCTTAATAACATTCTCTATGTGGTTTACAATAGGAACATATTGCTCCAACAATCTGGGTCATCATTTTACCGAGCTTGGATAGATAGAAGGCTGAGTCAACCTTGGTCAGGACCAAATTCCTGGCTGTGGGAAGAGTTAGCCTGCAATACTACATTCTAACCTGTGGTGGGTTTCAGCCGGTTTCACAACTGGTTCGGTGATCGCACGCACGTGCGCGCACCTAACACACACTTCTCACGCGTGTGCAGCTTCAAAACAACCAGCTTACCTTCTATGTAGTAACACAGTAGCTAAAGCTGAGGCATGGCAATAAGCTGAGAGGATAAAGGACAGAAAAGTGCAAAAGCAGGTGGGCGGGCCCAGCTGATCTTCGGAGCTAACAACTGGCCAGCTGATCGATCATCAGAGCTATCAGTTCACTCAAACTGGTCCAAACCGGCTGAATCCCACTCCTGATTCTAACCACTGTTCCAACACAGCTCCTATTTAGTTCTTCAGTTATTTATTTGATCATTTATATGACTGTCTACTTGCAAGGTGACTGTGGGTAGCTAAAATTGAGTACAAAGGAAATGATAAATAATAAAGCAAATAAAATAAAACTTACTAAACTGGAGATGTGGCACCCAAATTATCACAATTTTAATTATAACTTCACTGTAAAATGAGATTTAGGTTCATTTATGTTAAAAACATAAGAGCCCAATAGGAGGAGCCACTGGATGTATTTGGGAAGTCCACAAATTTGAATTGGAAGATAATATGGTCATTTTCCAGCAAACACATTAAACGAATCCAAATAAGGAGGAACTAAATATCCATTAGTATTGAGAACCACAGAGAACCCGATCATCCATGAAACTGTCTTCTTTTCAAAACACCCAACCTGGCTGGGTGTTACAATTACTGGAACAAATTAATAGAGCAATATACTTTAGCTGTACATATAAATAACTATTTTCTTCAATCACCTTGAACCTCCCTGAACTTAGTTTTAGTGAATCTTTGAATTTGGATATAGTGAGATAAGAAAATTTATCTCTGTTCATGTTACACACTCCAGTGGTCCCCAATATTTCCAGTTTTGTGGATCAGCAGCACTAACAGCAAGTGAGAGGGGATAGTTTGGCATGCAAATGTAGCTTTGTGAACTTTTGCACTCACCTCACTTTTGCTATGGAGGTTAAGAACCCCTGACATATGCTACCTTACATATACATGTACATTTAATCTATCAAGATGTCTTAGGGAACTATTATAGTAACCTACCTCCCGCCACCTTTTTTTACACCTCTTCTAGTGCTAGTATTGTTTTTAAGGAGTAATTAAACCTGGCTAACAATGATTTTCTTAAACACAATTTTGAATCAAAACAATTAAACAAAGAATTGATATTTTTCTTTAGAATATTCTTTTATTTAATCTGTTCTGATATTGCTTTGCACAGAATTCTCATTTTCTGTCTGAGATCTATATTCTCTTTACACCTAAGACTGTCTAATTATAAATCATAGATGATAAATGCTGGACTTTATATAGGTAATCCTTGACTTGACCATCAGTTTACTGACTGTTCAAAGTTACAACATCACTGAAAAGTGACTTTTGACTGGTTTTCCTGCTTTTGACCATAGCAGCATTGCCATGGTCACATGATCAAAATTCAGGTGCTGGCAACATGCAATCACCATTTATAACTTTCACAGATGGCTTCCGATAAGTAAAGTCAATGGGAAAAGCCAGATGCACATAACAACTGTATGATTTACTTTATAACTGCAGTGATTTCTGTAACAACTGTGATAATAAAGATCATAAAATGGGGTACAACTCACTTAGCAGCTGTCTTGGTTAGCAACAGAAATTTGGGCCAAGCTGTGTGTGTAAGTCGAAGAATAACCTACATGTGGATACTAAAACACTTTGGTTAAAGAGTTGTTTGTCAGAATTAGGACAATTTTAAAAGCAACATTTACAATATTCATGTTTCATAAATTATGCTAAGATTTGACCCCAACTTCATGGCACATAATCAATTTTATAAAATTTTATTATTTTCATGTAATTACAATAAAATAAAATGGTATGTCTATAATTTCAATATATAATCAAGAATTATACAATTGGTTAAATGATGACATCTTTCCAGTCACAATGTTCTAAATTTGAAATTCAACATGACTCTGGACTCAGACTAAGATGGAAAAATCAGCCTTACGTATCATATTTAACTAAGTATCATTGAATGATAGGTTGTACTTGAAGCCTAAAAATGGACGAGTGTACTTAAACCTCAGTAATCTGATTCTCAATATATATCCAGAAGCTATCAACATTATTTCTTTACTCAATATTTGAAAACAATACACCTGTCTCCCTGTACATTACATTATGTGTTACATGAATATTTTAGCAGCCTTTGCTATCTTGGTACCTGATATGTATTTTGTGGCTTTTATATAAGGTATATTAAGACCTAGGTTGCTTTTCTACACTACTGTGCATCTTTCTGTAATCAATACAGTTTTAGAATTCATAACTCAGTTCAGCTCTGCAGAAAAATGTGATTAGAAATACCATGTTTTAGTAATTAGATTAATATTTGGTTGTATATTTGTTTTACAATAATTACAAATATATGTGCCATACGTTTTCTCCTTGGTTGTTACTTCATTAAGATACTGTTTTGGACTTAATATATTAATCCCTACTTATCAGAGTATTGGTTGCTGGAAAGAACATGTCCTGTTCTTTTTGTTTCCTTCTTAGCTTTTTCATTATCTTTTTTGAATAGTGTGTAAATGTGGTTTATCTCTCTATATACAAGTACACTGCAGCAACCTAGAACACCAGAAAAAGAAGAAAGACTGCCTACATAACATCTTCCAACAAAATGGATACCCATACAATTTATTCAAAGGTGCATGACGACTATCCCATTATAGTACAACCGAGACAAGTATGAAAAAAATAACTCTAGCTTACATCTACAATGCCGTGGCAAACCAAGGTAAATCCTCGAAAATATCTTATTTATACCAAAAGATCCAGTAGTCCAAGAAAAAAAAAGAGTCATTTACAACATATAGTCTAGAACTGTAACAGCTACTATTTGGGACAATCAGAAGACCAGCAGAGTGCATCTCTAAAAGCTCGACATTCAGACAAATCAGTCATCAATAGACACATAGAGATCAACCACATTTACACACTATTCTAATGAAATAATAAAAACACTTTCACTTGCAAGCAATCAGCACTTAGAGAGCACCAAGGATTTCATAATTCAACATTGAGCTACATATATCCTCCTCTATTGAAATATTTTATTCCTTTTCACCACATTGATTAGCAATATTCATGCATACAGTTCTTAACACAATGGAGGGAAATTAATGAAAGTAACAATGTTTATAACTGATTTCAGATTTATATCCCAAGAAATAATATTCAAAATGAAGAGGCTTCCTAGTGAATCAGTTTCTTACTTAGTGATTAATTTCAAGAACAGTATTATTTAATCATTTAGATTTAACCTATGTAACAAAAGAGCTCTGTATACTATCTTTAGAGCAGAAGATAAACCAGCAATATCACTGACATTAATTTGTTTAAGACTAAATCTATTTTAAGTTTGTTAGAATTTGCAGCAATCCAACCAGCATACAAGTAAATAAATCAGCAGGATTCATTTATAGAAAAAACTTGTTTATATACAATAATATAAAACATGATGCATGTATACAATACCCATG
>JANHFL010000889.1:96745-125702 GCA_032468155.1 Oxyrhabdium leporinum
TCAGCAGGATTCATTTATAGAAAAAACTTGTTTATATACAATAATATAAAACATGATGCATGTATACAATACCCATGCAGCTCTTGTAACATGATAGCAAGGACAAGAAGCAGAAGCAATCAGAACCACAAGAATTACCAGAACCACAGCAGCTCTGTATTTATACAGACCAGTTACCCTAAGCCATGCCCAGTCTCCAAGCCATCTGGCATGGATCACAACAGGTGCTGTTTCTTAGTCACCAAACAGTTCCCATTGGCTGACTTGTTGTTATGTCTATCCCAGCTGATAATTTCTTATATACTGACAAAGTTTTATTGTATACGTTATAATTTGTGTACAGATATATATATACATATCTGTACACAAACATTGTACATCAAAGATATGTGCTATTCTATACCTTTTGGCCTTTGATTCATAGAATCATCTCCCATTATTAATGCAGGTAGTGCTCTGTTAATATTAGCTTGTTCGGCAAACTAACGTCATCGCGTCATCGTCACGTGATGTAGCGAGACTTTTTCCCCCTTTGCTAAACTGGGCATGGGTGTGGCCAGTGCATGACGCATCCAGCCCTTGGGCCGGGAGTTTGACAGCCTGCAGCTAGCGAATCCAAAATAACCAAAATACACCAGGTTGCTTATTACAGCTATATGTATTTAAAAAATAAAAATGTCAATAAATGTAAGGCTTGAAGCTGCTGACATAGGAACCAAATGGGCTCAGGCCAGAAAGAAGCATTGTTTAAACACTGAATAGGTCTCCACAAATGTCAAAGCTAGCAATGTAATTTTTAAAAGACTCAAAAGGACAGGAGGAAAATGCTTAGGATTTAAACTGGGGGTAATATCAAAACACACATATATTCAAATATTTATATACAGTGACATTTGTGTCCTGGAATGGCAGATCTTTTCAATATATATGACTTATTTATTTGGACTATAGAACAACTTCATGAAGTTATGCAGTGACAAGTCAATTTCTCTAGTTAGCTGCCAAATGCAGAGTGTTCCTTTTAGCTATATATGAAATGAAGACTGACAATAAAGGACAGAATTATCATTTTAATTATTAAAAAAATCCCTTATACTAATTCAACCATCTTCTGAATTAAAAATATTATGAAGAGGCTAAGACAATATAAAAACTATTATCTAGAAATTGAAAGCAAGAAAGGAACTTAGCCATAAACTTAAGTTGTAGGCTATTGTTCTATTTGAAAAGCAGTTCAACATATAAAGTATTATTTTAACACTAAAAAAATCCTCTATGTATGGCTAACTGGCTTAGAGAAATATAACTCTGCAAGTTCAATAACTTTTTATTCATAGAGTGCCTGCTCAACATTCCTAAAGTTTTCCTTCTGGCATATGATCGGCCTTCTGCAAACACATCTGTAATCTATTTGGCCTATTCTATGGAGACCATAAACTAATCCCAGAACATTAGAAAAAAACTATGAAAATAAACAATGCCCAAGATTAACAGCCAAACAAACCAAATAACAATTATACATTTGTATTATTGTAGTTTTATCCTTACTACGCATTTTCATCACAAATGCATGTCATTCTAGGATGGGTTGACAAAGAAGCAGAGAACTAAAAGCAAACAGTAAGCTTTATTGTAAGAATTCCACAGTAATTTTCTAATTTAAAAAAAAATCATAATATAATTCTATGAATGCCTAATTAGAAATCCTACTATAATTATAACTTGGTAGAGTGGATGCTAGCCTTTCTTACAAAAACCAGGGACTATCCAAATTAGGAATATGCAAATCAGTCACTAACATTAATTTGATCATTTTTTTCTGCAAATTAGGCAAACAGACAAATGAAATAAATAAAAATATTTCTATAATTATTGTCGCTTTCAATTCTCCCTATCATATATTCTGCACTATTTTTCTTAGTATATGAAACGTGAATATAACATTCCCCATAATGCACATTTTACTATAACTTTATGAAATACTTATTCACTCTGTAACTTTGTTTGAATTTAACTAAGATCCCAGTCATTTTGTTAGAATCTCTAGATAACTTTAAATTGCACATCTACTTATACTGTAACACGTTCTACTTTTGGCATCTATATTTTTTGGCTTGAAAAGAAGAACCAGACAGATTTGTTTTACATTTCCAGTATGAAAGTTGCTATTATAACTTTCTGTTTCAGGCTTAAAAAAAAGTTTAAGGTATGGTTGAATTACTTATTATTTTTGAAAGTACAGTGGTAACCATTGCACAATAATTAAAGCATTCAAAAAGAGGTGTCATAATACATAATCCCAAAATGAATAACAAATGAAAAATAATGAATTTGATTTCTTTGGATTAATGTATAATGCATTTTGTTTTAAAACAGAGGTTTAGATTACAAATTTTCTGTTTTCTGACTACCTCTATTCATTTATTAAATAGTAAGAAACCAATTTTTGCCAATACAATTTTTTCTCTCCATTCATTATTTGCATATGATTCCAGGCACAATGTTTCTGATTTCATAAAGCCACTATTCCCTAAATCCCTATGCCTGAATCTAGAATCCGTAGTCTGAATACTGATAACATTTGTGGATCAAACTAGAAAAAACAATTTAAGAAGCTCTGAAATTGACAACCTGATCACACAATGCATGCCATTAAACAGCATTATGGCCTAGCCATCAAAATTAAAGATGAAGCAAAGACATAAGAAGTTGTTGACTATATGACATTTAGATTTATTTTATTCTAAAATCCCAAGTATTTTGGAGTTTGGATATGCAACTTAGAGTTCTTTCAGAAACCAGTCTGCTATAAAGCAAACAATTCTTCAGCACTCACAGTTCTGGATTTCTACTGTTTAAACTATATAATTTGCACAATGCGAAAAGTCTGAGTCTGTGATCATCAAACCAAACAGCAAATGCTAACGTTTTCCTGTATTTATAGCCCAGCTCAATTCTGGCTGTCTCTACTGGAATAAAAAATCTTCATAGATGTCACTAAATTAATGTAAGAAAAACAAGTAAACTCCCCTCCAAATAGTGTGCATTGCTTTGAGTCCCACCATTTCTTGCTGTCTTGAACCATCTGTGCCTCTAGAAAGAGAAAATTCCATAAAATGTGAGCTGTTCGCAAGAAAGCCAATTGTCTGGTTTACAACCCTTGTATCCTATGAAGAGGATAGACCTGAAAAGGCCCATTCTCACACTATGTGTTAATTTGACTCTGGCAACTGTAGTGTGATATATCTCAGTGCTATGCTATACAGAGCTTAAAAGATTATAACCAACACTTGAATTGGACCTGGATTCCTGCTTATAAGCAATGTAGCAACTTCTAGGTAGATCTTATTGTAATTTTCTGGAGTTCAAATTGGTGGCAGAATACATAAAAATGCAGTTTTTATGTATTCTACAATAAAATAATAACTGGCTGAAATTGATATAGCTAATGTTCATGGAAGGTCGCCTGAGATTAAACAAGTACAAGAAGAACAAATTATGTCACCAAAACATACAAAATGCTGACAACCACCATCAAGATTACATCCCTAAGACAACCTGGAAAAAAGGAAACTAAACTCCAAACCAAACTGCTCAAACTAAAGCCCAGAAGCAAAGGTACCAGAAATAGGTTTTATGTCCAGGCCCCCATTATCCACTACAGAACACAATAATCGACAAAAAGGCCTCAATTGTAACATAAATAATGCTAATCAGTTTGAATTATTTGTAGGCAATTAGATTCAGCATTTAAAACCAACAGACTTACCACAGAAATCCAAGAAAACATAAGATAGATAATTATACCACATACCAGAAGAACACAGAATCAGAACCAACTCAAAACAGATGATAGAACAGCCCTCAAATCCTAAAGAAGGGCCAAACCATCATCATCCTTCCAGCAGACAAAAACTGTGACATAACCCTAATGGCTAGAACACAATATGTACAAAAATCCAAAGCATTACTGGACGACCAAGAAACCTCTGTTCCAGTAAACACAACCCAATATAGAAACTAGACTACCTGATTAAGAGATCACTTAATGACCTAACCATTTAAGGTCAAATCACAAAAGAAGAACAATGATGAGTTTAAAATGTAGATCTATTATCTCACACTTCTATGGACATCAAAAAACATACAAAGGTATTTATCTGTGGAGATTCTCAGTCATCCAGGTCAAAGTTGTCTCAAAGGTGTTTTTTTCTTGAAAAGGCAACTGGATTGTTTTTTTCTTTGACAAAGAAGAAGAAAACGTTTTGCTTCTCATTTGAGAAGCTTCATCAGTTCTGGTGGCAAGAAGATGGAAGGATAAGTACTGCTAGCTGAGACTGTTGGGTGAGATGGAAGGATTGTATTTCTTTGCAGTCATCTGATATTAGCACTCTCTAATGGCTTTTGAAGCCACTTGGAAGTTGATCTGTGCTTTCAGGGTCACCTGAATCAGGGTGCAATTATTTGTGGATTTTGGATAGAGATAATCATTGGTTTGAAAGCGAGGTAAAAGAATCCATCTATGTTAGAATTGAACACACTTCCCTCAACAGAGGCAGAGGAGCAAGACACAACCTATCTCCACTTTACAAAACAGTCCTTACAGCAGTTCCTAGAAGATTCCACAACCAAGCTTCTTGGATGAGAAGTGAACCAGTTTCTTCTTCTTCCTTGAAGAAAAAACAGTACAGTTGACTTTTGAACAAAAAAGCACCTTTGAGGCATTCAAAGGTATTGTTACCAGGGACCCTAACATACAATATACTGTAGCTAAAGAACTTACAAAAAAGCTTGAACATCTCACAGAGGGGAGTGAACATTCTTTGAACTCCCAACTATAGTACGCTCAGAAAATCAAAGAACTAATAAGAGAAGAAGATGTGATTATGGTTTCATTTGATATTACAGCCATAGATCCAGAACTGATAAAAGAATCTGTGGCACAATACTATACAACATATCCAATCTAGCCAAATTCACTGAGATCAAAATACCCCAAATCATGAAACTTATCAATATCGACCATACTACTTACTTTCAATTAGACAAATATACCAACAAATCAGAGGAACACCCAAAGGATCATCATCCTCAGGATTCATAACAAATATTGTAATGCACTCTTTGATTGTATAGTACTCTCACACATACAATCAAAAGTATAGATCTGGTATGTAGATGGCACCTTTATTATAATAAAAAAGGAACTACTAGACAAAATATATAACACAACTAACAATCTTCACAAGGACAGGAAGAAAAAACAACACACTCCCTGTCCTTGATATCCTTATCACAATAACGGCAAAGTAGAAACACAAGTTTATTGTAAAACCATCCACACCAATTTTTCCACTACTCAAGTAACAACCCTAGCTCTAGATCCAACAAGAGAAGCTTCATAAAAACATTATTCAGATGAGCATAAATGAATGTGTGGTTTATCTCTATGTACAAATGTATTCATTAAACACAAACACACTGCAGCAACCAGGAACACCAGAAATAGGAAACAGACTGCTTATATAACATCTTCTAAAAAGGAGAAGACTAGCAGAGGACATCATGAATGCCAAGTAGCAGTCAGAAGACATGCTCAGTCACAAAATGTCCTAGCTGAACAACACATACTTAACTACTGTATAGTTTTAACTGGGAAACAGCATGCTAGACCAAGTTAAATCCAAAATAATAGAGAATTCCTAGAAGCATGGCAATCAGATAAATAAACCATCAACAAGCACGTAGGGATAAACCACATCTATGGACCATTCAAAAGAGATAATAAAAAAATAAAAACTCTCTCTCTTATTTTTTGGATTAGTGATTTTTGTAGATTATGTAATTAGTAGCAATAGTCAATTAATTAATGCTTATTTATTTATTATCAAATCTGTATGCTTGCTTATTTCACAAAAAGTAACTTTGGGTGGTATACCACAATCCAATAAAACTACACACACACACATATACACAAAGCAGTATACAATACAGCCTAAAAGTTGTATTCTACAGTCTTCTGTAGATATAGCTTGTTTCTTGTATTGATTGTGTCATACTTTTATTGCCAATTTATGATGATTTATTTCCAGATTACTGACAATGATGTTCCTCCAACTGCGGGAGGATTTTTTAAAAAAACACCTGCAAGTATCGAAAAGATAAAGATTAGTTTATTATTATTGGAAATATGAGCAAGCACATTCAGGTTGCTGTTAAGGGCTACAAGCTATATTTGTTATAGCACTTCTGGTTAGAGCTGGGGATTTCAAGGAAGGCAAGATATTGTTTTACAACTGAACAAAAAAAAAATTCCCTAAGGACAAAACAGGATTAAGGCTAATC
The DNA here is from genome assembly GCA_032468155.1 of Oxyrhabdium leporinum. NCBI lineage: Eukaryota > Metazoa > Chordata > Lepidosauria > Squamata > Cyclocoridae > Oxyrhabdium > Oxyrhabdium leporinum. Next base: position 103,091 of record JANHFL010000889.1, read on the forward strand.
TTAGTCTCCAATTGTAATTGACCTTTAAAAACATTATAGTAATTTCATGCATATGCACACCCTGTCTTTGTAATATGTTTACTCATAAAGCATCTAATGCTCAATGGAAGGAAGGAAGTCTACTACTGTTATAGTAAACAACATATGCAAAATCTGGGTGTGGGATTTCTTTACAGAAGCTACTTCTGTGAAAAAGATTCCATTTCAGAAATTATTTCTGTTAGAAGCAAGAAGTAGTTTTCAATGCAGCTCAGCATTACATAATTGAAATTAAACATTTTTCATAGTTTTCTTTGCTTTTTGAGTTTTTTTATATTTTTACTGGCTATTTATGAAAAGCATTTAACTGCAAAGTTAAGGAATCTAAATGAAAACTAAATCTACTAAAAACGAGGATATCACATCCTTTTTTACATGTCAACTCAAGGAAATTTCACAGATGATGTATGCAATTTCCTAATATGTTCACTTTCATGTTTTTCTCCTGTTCCCTGAATTACTTTGTCATTCTTCTAATTCAAACCATAGAACACCTGCATCATAAGCAAACACATGAAGACTATTATGGCAAATCATTAAGTTTCCCTTAAAGAATAAACATGAATAAAACATTCAAATGTAAAAGCATTTATAAGAACAGTTCAGTCTGAAACAAAAAATGAATACATAAACGGTACCTACTTACTGCAGAATGAATAATGATTAATTTGGGGGTTTAAATTATTTTTTTAACATAATGTATAATTTGCACTGCAGCAGCTGTCAGGATGATTATTTTCTGTGCTTTGAGGTTCTGACTTAATTTATTTTACACATTTGCTATCAACATCAAATATTACTAACAATTTTTGCTTATAGAGCTTCTCTCACTATATAACCATTTTAAAATGGCTTTACCTCTGTAATCTGTGTTACATAAGGTGCCAGTCTGATTTTCATTATAATTCAAGCAGGCTTGGGTATGAATAGCACTTGGATGGAAGGCCTGATAGACCTTAAAGTTATAAAATAGACAGGAAAGTAGAAAAAAATCTGGCAATAGGACATGAAAAGCCATTTGTTAATACAACAGTCCTCCAAATCATAATATTCAGTAGAAATTCTTTAGAATCTTCTTCCTTGTCCTTATTTTTATGCATTATTAATTCAGATCTGTGCCTGGGAGATGTACTGTATGTAATTATTTTTCTTTTTCTTTTCAAAACATAATAGGTTCACACTGTGCTTGTTACAGTAACATTCTGGGGCTATGACAAAAATTTGTATTTGAACAGAAAAGCTAAGAAAATTATATGGAAACTAAGAAAACTATTTGGAATATTGACTAAGTTACCAGAAGTTGAGCCTGATTTGAAGGATATTTTTTTTTAATTTACATTCTTTTGCACTGTGATGGTGCCAGGATCGTCATGGATTTTATACTGTCATTAACATTTAGGTGTTAAGCTAACCACTAATGCAATGCTTTGCACACTTATCAATTACATTATATAAGTCCATTATATAAGTGACTCTGAGGAACTTAGCAGGTAAAAAATAATACAAGCCATTTTATAAAACACAGCCACACGTATGCCACAGCCAAGAGACCAAATCAATCTAAACAACATTGTATACTATAGGCTCCACTAACTCTCCAATCTCCATGTCTGGGAACATAATCGTATCTAAGAGTTTTTGAAAAGGCTGGCAGGGTTGGGGCCAACCAAATCTCAAGGGAACAGTGGTGACATGGATTTTGACAGTCTACTGATTAGCTACTTGGAAAAATGTCGTTGTCAGAACATAGGACTGCACTGAACAAACATCCATACCCCAGTGGAATAGGAAATTGCCGAGTATCCTTTATGTTTGTGGTCAGAGATCTGCGTGTTCTTGCTGTGGGAGAAGAAGCTACTGCTCTTTCTAGGAGCTTTTACACTTACTGATTATAGTTTACCATTAGTCTGCAGGAAAATCTACCACTAAAAGACTACATATTTTTTAAAGCCAGTTTTAATTTTTCTCTTTTATATTGTATTCTCAAAATCATAGTTTTATTACTTCAGCTTATTTTAAAATGGTAATCCAGACCAATTATCCCACTGTGCATAGAAATTTCATCTCCAAATGACTAACCCTGTTAACTAATTACTGTTAACTTAATAAATTAATTTCTTCATGATATTGACACTATTTAATTATATAGCTTAATTTTCATATATGTGTTACACTTATTTGTATTAAATTCCAACCGGAAAAATACATACTCTGGGAATAAGCTTCACAAAGTGTATTATAATTCTGAGGAGACATGTATAGAACTATAATTATATATATTTTACAATGGTAAGCATATTTTCCTTTTTTCAGGAAAAAAATGTAGGAAGATGTGTGAGTGTTATAAAGTTTGTAATGGATATAAGGCTTTTCACCTTGAGGTCAATATTTCAAATCTTGCTAAGGTTCATTCAAGGCTGTTACAATTTGACAAATGAGGATATGTAACTTGACATCTGGAAATATCACCTGGAAATAGTTCAAATGAATTAAGAATATAATAAAAATGATCAGTGAGCAGCAGCAACAACTACAAAAAAAATTACACAAAAAAGCCAAGTTGTTCAACACAGAAATGTAATCAACTGAAAAATAAGTTTAGTTTTTGTTTTTAGAGAAGGAAAGAAGGAAGGGACTATGCAGACAGTAAGAATTCTATGACCAATGAAAAGATAGCACCAATAGATAGTTCATAATCTGTAACAATAATGACAGGAGTATATTATCTTCATGATGTGTTGGATATTGATAAAAAGTAACATCAATAGAACAATGGCTTTTTATTCTAATTTTGCTCTTAAATTCATATTAAGAAAAAATTTCATTATCTTGAAATATAATTTAACCAATACTGTACTATACCAAAACAGTCATTCCAATTGTAAAACTGCATTAAAATTTATTATTTCAATGTAACTAAATTTCACATGAATTAAGGATTATATTTGAAAGCGATGACTCGCAAGAAAAAACCCCACAATTAATACCTATAATTTGTTCCTTTAAGTTGCTAATTGTAAAACTGAATGCAAGAGACATGCTAGGGACTAAGGCTTTATGCAATCTTTCAAGAAATATTTTATTTGTGCTCTCATTGTGTGAATATTCTAACTATTCTTAACTAAAAGGAACCATTATCTATATAACTTCTGTATGATAGTTAAATTTTGTGTTCCCACAGTATAAACAAGCAACAGCTAGTGCAAAGCTGTTACTGTTTTTCTTTTTAATTATTTTTTAATGCAAAGTGCTGATCATTGTATGAAATTAATAAATTGTTGTTGTGGCTATCAAGTATTTGGAGAATTTTGCTATATTCATTACTTAAGGATATTCCCATCAGAGGTGGTATGGTCTAGCAGTTAAAGACACCAGGCTAGAAAGCAAGACATCATAAATTCCAGTCCTGCCTTAGCCATGAAAGCCAGCTGACTGACCTTGGGCCAGTCACCAGTCCAACACAGACAAAGGTGGAAATGGAACAACTGAAAGGAATAGCATATTATTCTATCTGATATTACTAATAATTGCTTGTGAATTATAACGTTCTACAATACCTGAGGAAATTGAAATCATGATATGGTATATTTAAAAAAAACAAAAACATTAGGATTAAAATTCAATGGTATAAATATCCATGTGTTTTTATTTGGCTGATTACTATTGCTATAAATCAGGGCTGTCAAACTTGCAGTGTGTGGGTCAGATGCATCACAGGGTGGCCACACCCAGGCCCTGTTTAGCGAAGGGGGAAAAAGTCATGATACATCACATGATGCTGCCTTGACGACCCGAGTTTGACACTCCTGCTCTAAATAGGACAGAATGGTGTCATTGTTCATAAGACATTTAAATATGATTCAACTCATGAAGTCCAAATAAATTTTATTTATTTATTTATTTATCAGACATTCATTTATATTTCTTAACAGTCTGTCTCCCTCAGAGAGGGTTTCTGAGAGGCGTGCAATATACATAATTTCCCACCTTTACCAATATAAATAATTTAACATCATAAAAAAGTTTATAAGGAATTGTTAACACATTCAACAATTCTTTATCTGCAATGATTACCAGATAAAAAGGAGAATGTGTTTGAAGTAAATAAGTGGCAGACACCACTTTGCTTAAGACAAATTATTAGCTTGTGCAAAAATGAGACCACCCTTGATGTCCCTGCAAGCAATAAGGCAGCTGTCACCTTGGCCTTTGAAAAATTCAAAGAGAGTTCCAGTGACAAAGCAGCTTTTATCATCAACATTTTTGTGCCCCTGGAAGAAAGTGCTGTAGATATACTGCTGACACCCACATACACGCACAGTTAAATCACCAGGGCTACTCGTTTTAGGAAATTACTGTGTCAATCAGGATACACAGCTGTAGCACATATAACTACTTAAGAATGTCAGGCGATGCTAGATTTACCTTTAGCTAAAGTATACTCTCGTAGAAATATTTTTAAAAAATAACAGGTTTTCAGGAAGTATTTTCTCTATAATGACAACCCTCTGTTGCTCCAAATGAAGAACTGTAATAATACAAATATCTTTGAATGTACCAAAAATAATCAATAGCTCTGCATTTTTGTTTCATTCTATTCTGACATAAATGTCTCCTCTGGAAATATGTATGATCTAGGAATTTTTACATAGAAGTAACATAATCTTATTATCACTGTGTTTCATTATCAAGATTACTTTACAAATATATTTTTTTTATTTTTGAATGCAGAACAAAAAAAATATAGTTTTGAATGCAGAACAAAAATTAACAAGAAACAATATTTAGAATGAAAAAGAAGAAAAAAAGAAGAGAATACCAAAGACAGAAGTGCTGAAATCAAAGAAAAGAAAAAGGATTGTAAAGATTGTAAAGAAGTGATTTTTAAATAGCACTTGTAAGTATAAATATGTTAATCTCTTACTCTCTAGTTTACAGCATTGTTTACATTTTCTCTATATTATTTTTTCAATTAGGAAGATCATTTGAAGGTTGACTGATTCATTTCAGAAATTACCAAAATCTCCATTATCTTTTACATTAGCTATAGGTATATATAGAGGTTGTGGGACACTGAGTTGTAACTGCTGGAAAATAAAAAGATATTCATTAAGTAAAAAAATCAGAATTACTTCACTCATGTTTTGTAATATGCTATTGTGTATATCAAATAAACAGGGACAATTTCTCAAGTTATTGATCAAATCAATTCTAATTTTTCAATATTTTCTTGCAACAGATATTTTAGAATAGAAGAACAGTGGCTGGCTTCCTATAAACTACCGTAGTCATATAACATATATTTATCCGGTATCATCAATGATGTATGAACAGGACATTAATTTTGGCAGAAAATGCAAATAAAATAAGATTTTATTTTTGTTGATAGAAAATGATTTTGTAGTCTCTTTTATCCTGGGAAGTTCCATAGTTATGTAAACACAATAGACAGAAATAGAAATACTGGCTTAGTTCTTTATACAGAGAAACGAAGTGTGAAAAGTAAAATACTGAGATGCTTTTGACACAGTCATTTTTCATATATAGCAGGCAGATGGATTTATTTGATTAAAAATACGGAATGTCCAAACTGACACCAAATGCTGATGGATAAGAATTCATAGCCATAGATAAAAATAAAGGTTAATTCATAAAATTTATATTTGTGAGTGTAAAAATTAATTATATTTAGAAGCATTAAAGTGAGAAACGTATGTGAAGGAAATAAGATTTCTTCAGGAATGTATTAATGTGATTGTCCTGGCTAAAAAAAAATGGGTAACCAACAAATACTGCAAGGAATATTTTATAAAAACTCCATTATAAAAGAACAAGTATATAGTATATAGTTGCTGTTCCATACTTTAAAAAACACTTTTTAAAAAATTGAATAGATTTCAGCTTATTTATGATTTCTATTTTTCAATTCAGTTAATTAACTGGGATATCTCATTTTAATGATTAATATTTCTTTTGTCAGTATGCTAAATAAATTCTCATTAAGAAAGCAGAAGTCCAGTTCTGGACACTAGAACTATTGTTCTCCATTCAAATCTTTCTTTTAAATCTTTCCTTACTTTGCTTCAACAAACCACTGCATAATGCTGCACGTCACCCACCCAAACCAGGACTGTCAATATCAGGTTGTTTAGTCACCAAGTCTGCGAGCAAGCCAGAGTCAGTCTTCCCATGAAAATCAAGTCAATGACCTGCATCTCTTGCTCCTGTGAACCAAAAGATGGCTATATTTTTTCTTTTTCTCTCCCCAACCTTACTTTTCACATGTTGCAATCGTTCCATCAAGTCATTAGGCAATATAAAAATGCATCAATTCCTGCAAAGTTAAGTTCTTTCTGAATGACTGCATTGTGGCTGATTAGGCACAGTTTTCTTATTTTGTCAAATTAAATAGAGAGAGACAATAATATAAAAGAGAGGAAAATCAGGGAATGTTAAGGTATTTCTTCACTCAGACGATGTTCGCCTTACTATCTAATCAAGTGGAAAGGGCCTTTATTTGCTATTTTCTATTGTGAAAAAGTGCAGCAATAAAATGTCTAAAGATTTTCCAACACTTTTGTTACCCAAAAAGAGCAATGTTAGTCAAGTGCTTTCTGATTTAAAATAAAAAAGATAAAAAGAAAACAATTAAAAAGAAAGAGAAATCAACTTCTGTAGTAGTTTGAAAATTCAGACAATTGAAACCCATCTATACCCAACAGCCTTTTAACTTTCCAAAAGTTTTCACTAAAAAAAGTTTGTAAAGAGGTTTGAATAAGAGTTTCTTCTTTGTGACCAGAGAAACATTATAAATGATGGAAAAAGCGGTCCACAGAACTTCAAACGATTTTATTAAAGCATTACTAATCAGCATCTAGAGTTTGAGTGTTAATGCCAAATAAGAGAATAGTACTTCAAAGTCTAATGATCTTTTAAGAACATTTATTTAAGATACAAACATACTTTTTGCAGAAAGTTAGTTAAATATTATTGTTACAATATCACACAATCTGTTTATAGATATTAACAACTATTAGATCATATGCATGTAAATAAACTATAATCATTTTTGTTTGTAATATTCTATAGTGTGTAATGGGGAAGGAGGAGATAATGAAAGAGGGGTGGAGAGAATGAAGATTTAACAACCCTATCTATTAACTAAATTGCCCATTTGATTATCTCCAGTGCTATAAAATGTGAAACACAATAGAAGAACAATCCAATGAAAGTGGAGTGCTCTTTGACTCCACTAATTTTAATAAGGGAAGGCTAAGCTGCTTAGTTTTCCCTTTAAATTTGATATAATAAAAATTAAATTGTTAAATAATGTTAGAAACTAAAAAAAATTGAACTTCAACTGTAAAATGAATGCATATTTCTTAATTAAATGGACCATCTCCAATTTGGGCTTAATTATCTGAGGGATGTTTTCTCCTGCTATAAACATCCTTGATTACTTGGATCATCAGGATATGCCCTTTTAAGGTAGCTCCATTGTCAGAAGTTCATCCATCTAGTACAGTGCTTTTCAACAGGCATGTTGCGGCATACAGTTGTGCCAGAGACTTGTTTCTAATATGCCACATGATTTTTATCTTCTTTTCTATGTCCAAAATGTATAACTTAAAATGGTGAAACTTCCCCTTGAATTATATGTTATGCATTTAAAATATGTACATATGATTAATAATTTTCTGATGAGTCATTGAACTAGTATTGTATTCAGTTCTGTTCCACAGATTTTAAAAAGGTTAAGAATCACTGATCTAGTACCGATTACAGTCTTCTATAGCAGCGGTCAGTGGACCGCTGGTGGTCCATGAGAAAATTTTGGTGGTCTGCAGAAAAATTATTTGCATTTTTTATATTGCACTAAATACTATTTATCTTTTTTAAAAATTTGTATTACACAGGATTTAAAATTATGAATTTAGTGGTCCCTGAGGTCCGAAAGGTTGGTAACCCTTGTTCTATAGAAACTTATTTTATGTTACTTTGTGATTCTGCATCAAAATCCATGGATAATATGATGTGAAGTCACTCAGAGCAGCCAACAGAAACCATCATATCGCAGCAAAACGTTAATTTCTTTCAGTCTGTGATGCGCTTAGACTTTGAAATAGCAGATGAATAGATTGCGGAACTTAGAAGCTGTAGCAATGTCCAAGAGATTTTGGTGCTCTACAGAGTTCTCATTGCATATGGTTCTGGACAAAAGATATTTATGCTAACATTCAATATCAGTCCCATTTCATTTATATTTACTGTATATTTTATTGCACAGTTTTACAAGCACAATTACATTATTTATTAAAACACCAATGAGCTACTTGTGGTCTCTGTCAATGTAAAGTGGATAATACCACTCCCAAGCCTTATAAAGTCTAAAAGCATATTTAGCTTAGTTTTTTAAAACAACTATTTTTTTCTTTTATCTTCCTTTCCCCATCACCCACCAAAATGGTATTATTTTTTGCAACTTCATCCCTATGACTCTTGGTCATCCGCTGAAAAATATACATTCCAATAGTAGAAACTGGAGCAGAAATATTATTATGAAATTTGTTAACTGTTGTTTGAAAACATCTGTAGCACGCCACAAGTTTACACATTTTCCACACTTCTTATCTCCAGCAAATAAAGAAAATGTAGGGTTTTATGTTATTGTTCTTGCTATTTTTTTTAAAAAAAGTTATTAATTTTTCAATAAAGCATCAGATCCTTAACTGGAAACTAATATACAAGGCATCCCACAATGACTCTGAAGTATGTAAAACCACTCATGATCCAACTAAAAAACGTAAATTAAAACCATCACTATTCCCTCTTGCTATGTGGCAACATTCAAACCAAACAGAACATCAGTAATCTTTTCCAAGTTCTTTCGTTGAGTGGAAAGAAAGAACTAAACAGCCAAAGTTCTTTAATACTTGGCTGAACAATCGGTGGACTCAGTAATGAATATTTTAAGCCAAAGATCATAAAAAAGAAATTATTACATGATAGATCTATTAAGAGTGATCAGGTTCTCAAGGGTTGTTCATTTATATAGTAAAGGTTGTTCTGGGTATATACTATACAGTGTGTGTGTGTGTGTGTGTGTGTGTGTGTGTGTATACCCACATGTGCACGCATTCACATATAGACGTATATACTATATATGGAAGATGTATTTGCTTAGAAGTACAAACCCACTAATACTGTACTGTTTATTTAAAAAATCACTGCAATTATAACTTATGTTTTAGATTTCCAAAAACATGGTTATTTTTAATATAAGAAATCAGTGAGCCCTGTACAGATATATGATTGTATGATAAATCCAAATGCTATAGTTAGGTTAAGCTTTTTCCATAATTTAATCTGCTGATTTTGATAAAATGATCTGTGATTCTTAAACTGAAGTAAAATCCAGTGGTTCAACTGGCAAAACAAGCTTCCACATATTTTCAGGAAGACAAATTAATTTTGGATGGGAGAAGGAGGTACTTCCACAACGGAAAATCCCTCTTTCCAAATTGATTGCACATTGCAACATGCTTTTGTTCATATTTTAATGAAGGATTTTTACCCAGGGCTCTATGATTTCTGAAAAAAAAAAGAAAATGTTAGAAATTATAAAGGAATATTTGCTTTTTAATATATTTTATACATAAACAAATCTACAAAAATCAATATGAAGGGTTCCATTTAATAGAATCTGTCAAATACACTCTTCTCCAATAAACTTTTTCTTGTGTATAGCAATAGTATGAATGAATTCACTATCGCCCAAAATAGTTCCATTTTCTGATTCCTTATACTTTTATAGCAGCTAGAAGTAATATCAGCAACACACAATTTCAAGGCAAAAATATGCATTTTCTAACAGCTTTACAAACATATATAAATTGAATTGTAGTCAACAACATTTGTCATGTTCAGAAACTGACAGTTCAGTTTTTTTCTTCTTCAAATATTGCAACTCCATGAATTGCTTTAGAAAAATGATCTTGTGTATACCAGATTTCAGTAAAAGAAAACAAAATTTTAAAAGTCAAATAATTTGTAGAAATGTGGTACATGAGATTTGAAGATATGGATGTTCATAAGTAATCGAGACAATATATTTATTTTCATCAGATTTCAATAAGACACTTGAAGTGCCATTTTATTTTATTTTTTCATGATTAGTTTCAGGATTACTATGAACATATTGTGAAGTTAAGATTTAATCTTAAAACTTAAACTTTAAAAGATAGAGACATGTTCGCTGTTTGTACAATAATGGCATTTAGTTATTAAATAAAATTAATAGAAAAAACTTTATGAGTTATTTCTTATACAAACCAAAGCTGAATATTGATTTATGATGGTAATATGACTTTCTGATGAGGAAATCCCTATTATGAGACATATACCAGAGCCTCAATGGGATCATATTAGATTAGATGTTTGAAAACAAAGAATTGAGTTTTCATGAGTTGTTCATTATCTGTAGTACCACTATATGAACTCTTTACAAAATATAAACATAAGGGGGGAAAGCTAAATGGATAACTATCTTTCCAAACAAATGAGTCCATTTGAAAACTTCTTCAGAATATTAACATAAAAGATCATAATTGTGCATCCATTTAATTGTAAACAAACGGATGAGATATTCTCTCTAGCCCTCCTATACACTTCCAAATTACAAATTCAAATTACATTTTGATTCATTTTAAAGAGTTGAGCTTATTTCCAAAGTGCTAGGTTGCAGTAATTCACTATTTTTATTTCTATAAAAAGTTCCTGAGACTTAGCATTCGAGGTGGTGATCTGTTTTATATCATATGGTCTCTTATTTAATTGTAATGCAAGAGACATTAATATTACTTTGCTACAAATTCAACCTTAATTATACATATTTTTCATGGAGTCTTAATTTCAAGTATGCCCTGCCTTGTTTGTTAAAGCAGGACTGCTGTGCCCCTTGTTAAATGAAGTCACAGCAGAACAATGGTTTCTGGAATGTGTTTATCCTTATTTATTTTGGAGTTGCTTTTTATTATTTTATAGTTTTTCTACTATACATATACTATGTGGAGTAGACATGTGCAAAGAATTGATCAGAGAAAAATAATACTAATAGTAACAGTAACAATAATAGTAATGCCTATATATCAGTTACTATTCCTTGTTCATTTTGTTTGAGGCCAAGTATTTTGGCAAGCCCATATATTTCTCTCCCTCTCTTCTCCACAAACTGTAGCCTTTGCATTATTCTTTACTATAAATTCATTAGACAATTTATTACTATAATTATCCCTGTCAAGAATATGATTAAAATAGCTTGGTATTATTGACTCTTGTTTAATTCTATTTAATTATGCATTATGAGTTGGTAACTGAAACTTTTATTTCTTTGACAGATAAAGGGACTTGTGCCAAACTACATTTTACACACAATTGTATAGTTATTTTTCACAACTTTTTTACAAAAATGAAAACAGTCTGTAATTGAAAAAAGACTCTTTCAAAATGTTTTTTTCTCCCATAAAACATTTTTTTGAAAACTTACATTATTTTTCTGTTGAACTTTAGTTGATATAACCTATTTTCCTGCTATAAATAACAACCTTTAATTATTTTGCCCCTTCACTCCTATAAATTGCCATTCTATCTGCTTAGAGATTTATTTAAACATACACACAAACATATTTGCGCAGTCTTCACACACACACACTAACACATGGAGCGGGGGTGAAAGTATATATGGATTTCCAGTATAATTTAAAATGATCCCATTTTATTAATGTTATCATTCTTAGCTTTTTTTTTGTCACCTAGGGATGAAAACGGACTAGAACTAACATATCTACACTTTTAAAAATACAAAAGAAAACTAGGTGGCGGCAGACTTTGGAGGTTCTGTACCACTTTGCTGTCATCTAGTGGAATATTGTATTTTGCAGCACAGGTCAGAAAACTTTAGGTGGACACTACCTAGCTTATAACTAAGATCAAACAAAGGAAGTTTTGAAAATCTCAGTAACATACCAAACATTCTCATGTTTCACAAAATAACCTTAAGAACCATATAAAACTTTCAGTCAAAACTTTCCAATTTTTAAAAAAATACTTTTACCTGACCCTCTACCTTAATGTATGGATTAATTTTCATAGGTTTTATCATATAATTGGAGAAAGTAAACCAGTTCTCTAAATATGGTAGTACAAAATAACAATGTCTAGGTCGTATCTTCCCTATGACTAGCAAATTGCTATTATTGGATTCCAGGCATCCCAGCAGTATAAAAGGAAAAACTGAGAGGGAAACTAAATGACCCAGAAAGTATGCAAGTGAGTTAATTTGTTGCTTTTCACTAATCAGAAATATGACGTTTTCACTTTGAACTATGCTTGAGATACTCAAGGCTCCTTAATCTGAGAAAAAAGTCTTACTCTGCTACTTTCAAACCATAATTCAGCTAAGGAGAATCTGACAATTTTATGAAAAAAATGTTGCAATTTACAGGTGAACTGAGCCTATATTGTATAGGATTAAATCCCACTGAAATAAGTAAAGGAATCATGCTTGTATTTTATTAAACTGCTAATAATATTCCCCAAATATGCCAGTCGTTGGTATATTACTTCCCTTCCCCTTGAGGTTAATTTTAAAAAGTTCTAAAGTATCTGGCGCTAAGTAATGCTACTAGAAATCAAATGCTTTTTTTGACCTTGCAAGAAAAGACTTATGTCTAGGACCCAGTAGAATCCAATCCAGATATAATCCAGGGAGGAAGCCAATAAACAATTGAGAAGTGAAGGCAATCTGGTCCACCTGTGGTGGAAATATTTCTTTTCTCATTCACACAGCAGGAGGCTTCATGATGGATTACAGAAACACCAGTGGAGGAAATAAAATGTAGAAACAGACAGATCAACGGGGAATCTAAATTGTTATATGAAAACTCCAAGAAAAACATCTATCTTAATCATTGCAGATGACTTGTTAAAATTCGGTCATTTTAATGAACTTTCCAGACCATCATAAGAAATTTTTAATCTTGAACACTGTAAAGTTAGACCAATAAGTTGTATACAACTAAATTACACACGCATTTACAGGGCAGATCTCAAGACTAAAGACTACCACAAAGAGGGCATGCAAAAATTGACATAATAAACATGGTGATTATCCAGATTTTTGCAGCCCAGATATGGTAACTCTACATAGTATATTCAGTTTTACACAATTAAATTTTATGCAGTTACTTGTGAATAGATTACATGACCTCTTCTAAATGCACTATTATTTTCTATTCCACACAGAAAAGATCTGAGCAAAGGGGAAGAGAGGCAGGGAAGGAGGGGGAGGAGAGAGAGAAGTGTCTTCTTTGGAATCATCTTCTTTCAATTAGTGCACAGAGTTGCAGTTGTATGTTGGTACTTATATTTCAAAATCAATGAAAGCACGTATCACTTAAGTAATTGTTCTATATTTATCTTTGTCTATATATAATTACAATACAATGTGAGAAATTAACAAAACATTCAATTGTGTGAAAAAAAGGATGCTCCAATACACCCTGCTAAACAAACCTAACACTTCTATTGTGTAAGCAGCTAAAGATAACATTTGAAATTCTTAAATGAGCTTAGTTTTCTTCAGATGAGTTTAACCAAAATGTTTCTACAATTTAAGATTATGGCCAAGTGTTTAAGATCATCAAAAATGTTTTTTTGTTAAAATAAAGATAGTACAGCAATCAATGACAGTTAATAAGTACCTGCCTAGATAACATTGCAGAAGAATTATTTTAAATGGATTTGGGATGGAAAATGCACAAGAAAAAATCTTGCATACATGTTACTCAATCTATTTGATCAGGAAACATAAACTCTTCTTTTGCAGAATCTTTCAAGCCAATCCTGTTATCACATGGTTCCCCTACTCTTAAAAAGTGAATTTTAAGGCAAAAATCCCAAATCCTTAAAAGGATATTTTTAAAATAATGATTATTTGACCCTTTATCCTAAAGCACCCAGTTCTTGGAAAGCAAACCATGCATGAAACCTTAACCCCAACAGAGATTTTAAAATTGCCTGCTTCTTCAAGGGACATCTTAAACATTTCTTGATCAAAAATTTCCCAATCGAAGACTGATATGGGTCATCATATCTGTTTTCTAATTTATAATCTGTTGTGAAACATTCTTTTCTCATTAAGTATAGTGCATCAACAGTGAAAGGAACCAGTGGCTCCAGCAGCAACAATGAGTGGGTGTTTTCTTTTCTTTTTTTAATACTGTACCAACTTTCTGTAAAGATGTTCAGTAAAGCTGTTGATACTGCCATTTACCTAAAATTAGTATCAGGCAGCTTCAGTAGGTTCTTTTATCATAATATCTGGACCAGCTTTATGAAAGTTAAATAGCTTTCTAAATTGTACTCTGATTTCAAAACATGAAAAATCAAACAAAGATCAGGCTGTTACACTTTTGGGAGTTAAGAACTGCTAGTTTTATTACTGACAGAAGATCAAGTGGTAGAAAGACTTTTTGTTGCTATAAAAAATATTAATTGAAATCAATGATAATGAAACCATTAAGTATATAAGTCCTGCAAAGGGAGTCGGAGATAGGGAAGATGACAGTCTTTAGAGATGGTCTTGGGAAAAATGGCATTCCTTTGTAATAATGTGCAAATTTTATAGAATCAGCATATTTAGGTATATAAGAGCCGGGGTGGTGCAGTGGTTAGAATGCACTTTATTTATTTATTTAGCATATGGCACATGCTAGCCAGGGATCACCAAGATGGCTGGCTGCCTCTGTGAAAGGAATTTTTTTCAGGTGTTATCTTTACCCTATTGACGACTGAATACCGGTAGGCAATCGGGGGAGTTTCCTTTCTTGTTCCTGTGTGGTTTATTAGCTCACGGGAATCGAACCGCCGAGCTGCCAACTTCAGCGGTGGTGCGCAAGCCCAGCATCTTACCACATGAGCCACCATGGCTCCTTAGAGTGCACTATCACAGGCTAACTCACTGTTCGCTCCAGGAGTTTGATTCTGAGCGGCCTAAGCCTTCCATCCTTCTGAGGTTGGTAAAAATTACGATCCAGATTGTTTGGGGAAATATGCTGACTCTATAAAATCACTTAGAGAGGGCTGTGAAGCAATGTATAAGTCTAAGTGCAATTGCTATTGCTATATTGGAACAAGTAGCTGAAAATAAAAAATGAAATAAAAACCTATATGAGTTCCCTCTTGTTATATGCCAGTTCTAAAGATGCACACCTTGATGCATTTAATATATTATTAGGGTTTGGAATTCTATGCTATGCAAGCTTATGCAAGTATGCATGTCAATAGGACTTTGTTCTAAAAAAGCCTCACTGCCAATATAAAGTAAGCACAGTCTAGTACTAACAACAAATACTAGATTTGGGTTTTATACAGTAAATTCATTTTTCATATAAAACTGTGTTTTTTATTGTTACAGTATAAAATAATGTAATTATTTTGCTAAAATCCTTTTTCCTTGCAATAATGTGCTGTTTTCACAGGAATTTCATTACTCAAATAATTCTGATGCTTCACTTAATGAACTATTTGTTATACAATCATATATAATTTAATTAGGATTCAAATAGCAAAACAAATTAATAATTCCATATAGTGCTATGAAATGTTAAACCCCATTAAGTTGAGTGGGACCAAGCTAATATGAGTGGATGTAAAGTCACAGTCCATGCCGAAATTTAAAGTTTATTTTGCTTTAGCTGCCTTGGTTGAACTGGACTGAACTTGAGGATAACGAAACCAGTTGGTGTCATCCTTTTTTTATCATATTAGTATGATAGTATTTATTGAATATATAAAATATAGTAAGATTCTTTCCAATAACAATAGTTAAATTACTATTTAGTTAAAAATGCATTTATTTTTAATGCAATTATAAAATGATGCAAGAAATTATGTGGTTAGACTTGCATAATTTCTCTCCTGATAAAACAAACAAACAAACTAATAAATAAACAAGCCTTTAAGGACAAATTAAGTTGCTCTAATTCAACATGAACTACGTAGTCTCCTTAGAATCAGACTAGGTTTCTGGTGGCTTCATTGACATATTTGGAGAAAAAAAACCAAGCACATCCTAGACAAAAGAAAAATGTAGTTCAGGGACTACTACAGAGTAAATAATTCTGTTATATGAGTTAAACAAGCAACATATACCAAGACAGTATAAAAATTCTGCAGCTTCAAATACTTAATCAAGAATAATGTCATAACTGGTATCAAATCACTGCATACGATAACAAATATATACCATGCTTACTTCAATTTAAAATACAGCATTTTTACAATCCAAAATTAAGTATGTTTATGAGGAGGTGAATTTCACATGATCGCTTAATTAAGTGGGACCATATGCTTAAGGTATTATTCCTTGGCTACAATTTTTATACTGTCCAATTCTGTTTGAGTTCAGAGCTCAAGCTCTTATACCATAACAGAAGCCGATGAGTCACTCTCCACTTCCGGCATCCCCTGCTGACTGAGTGTTCCAAGCTTTTGTGAGTAAAAACACAAGTCAGAATACTATGCAGAAATGAGGACTCAAACAATGTCAAACGGAAAAAGAAAACCCCCATCTTAGCTGCACATTGTATTTTCTTTATGTCCCCAACAGACAAAGCAGGCTCTAGCTTAGAAAAGTTATGTAAACAAATATATCCATGACACAAATTGTGCATTAAGAACTTAGTACAACGTTCTGAAACAACAACAATAACAATAATAATGATGATAATGATGTACTTGTAATGTTTTGGAATCCATGTAGTCTGAACCACTGTAATAAAAAAAATCATTCTGATATTCACCATTTGGCTTCTGTAACTCTCATCTTCTCTGCATGTTTTTATAAAGCTGAATATTGGCAAGGCTTGAGAAATAGAAACTGGAAAGAATGGTGAAGGGAAACTCATCTGGAAGAACCAGCTAAGTTTCTCTGGGTCTCATCCAACACTGTATTATTGTATAATGATTAAGAAGAAAAAGTCACAGTGTGGTACAGCAAGAAAAATAATAATTCATATATAACAATTTAAGCTGAAATCAACCCTAAAGCAAAATTTATTTCCTCTAATTGCACTTTGCCTACACTTAGAAATATGAGGTATAAAACAGGTAATGCAAACTGCAGGCCAATAGAAATAGAATAATAATAAAAAGCCTTACACTTCATATTTATTTACTTAAATGAGATAGTCAAACACAAAAATATTCAAACTCTATGCTTTAGTTCAAAACTAGCAAAATATTTGGGGCAAGTACTAATTATGCAGAGAAATCTTTGTTCATATGCCATCACACAAATTACTTCTAAAGTGTGACAATACCTTGTTAATTCTAAAGAAAGTAACACTTCCAAGATTAAAAGTGTTTATTCAGAAGTCACAATGAATTCAGAGAGAATTAGTACTAATAAATACTGAATGCAATGAAAGTTTAAGATGATAAGAAAAAACAAACAAATAATAGTGTTGTATTTTGGAGGTTAAAAGCTATATGGAGAGAGAAGACAAGGACAGGAAAGAAAAATAATGAAATAAGCAAAAATCTTTACCTCCGCTTTCTGGGTCCGAGGCGAAGCTGCAGATTTTTCAATGGCATAAACATCCACCAGATACAGCCGTGCTCCTTGTTCCCTGTCCAAAACAGCAGCAGTCTGAATCACCCCAGTGTGGCGGCCAACAGTAAAGAGGCGGCCAAACTTTTTGTCCTCACAACGTACTGATACAATGAAATACTCCACTAGAGTTTCTGGCCCTCGAGGACTAGCTGCTTCAATGGATATCACATTTGTCCCAATAGGTTCGCCTTCTTTTAAAATGGTAATATATTTTGGTTGAGTGAAAATAGGGCCATCAAGTCCTTGTAGAATTACAGTCATCTCAGTGGTTGATTTTCTTCTCTCAGGCCCAAGGTCTGTGGCTGAAATGATGAAGCTGTACATAAGCTGGGATAGCAATAAAGCTGATGACACTCTCAGTTCTCCACTGTAGCGATCCAGAATAAATATGTCTGTGACCCCATTAATTATTTCATATTCAACCTCCCCATTTGCTCCTTCATCAGGATCGGCAGCCACAATTGTAGTTAGGATTGTACCTTTTACAACCGAAGATTCTACAGCCAGAGCATTTGGGGATACAAAAGTTGGAACATTGTCATTTTGGTCAGTTATAAGAATTGTCACATTCTTCAAAGCAAATCTTCTAGATTCAATAGGCACAGCCTGATCCATGGCTTTGACTGTTAATTCAAAGAGATTAGAAAATTCACGGTCTATTTCAGCACTTGTATATATTGTCCCTTTGACTTCATCTATATGGAAATGGTTTCCCCTTGGCATCTGCTGGATGATTGTATATGCCAACTGCCCATTAATGTCTGTATCAGGATCATGAGCCTCTACAGAAATGACCGAGGTCCCAATAGGAATGTTTTCAACAATAGACTTAAATATGTCTCCAGCTGGAAACACGGGTGGGTTATCATTATAATCCCTGACATATATTACAACTGACATGGTAGAAGACCGAGGAGGCCTGCCTTTGTCTTTTGCTGTTATGTTTAGTTTATACAATGACTGTGTTTCAAAATCCAACTTTTTTGAAAGGAAAATACTGGCAGTATTAGGACTGATGCTAAATGTTCCATGATTATTTGTTCCTGTAATACTATAATTAAGGTCAGCATTGTCACCTGAATCTGAGTCTGTAGCAGTGGCTGAAGTTACAAGTTCACCAATTCTCATGTTTTCCAAGATATCCACAAATAAAACAGTTTTAGGGAATGAAGGACTATTGTCGTTTTCATCCAACACATTGATGTTCAGCATAGAAAGGGAGCTTAGGGGATTTGTCCCAGAATCCACTGCTTGGATAGTAAGTGAGTAAAATGCAGTAGCTTCATGGTCCAATTTCCCAATTAAAGTCACCTGGCCAGTGCTAGTGTCTATCGCAAACTGGTTTTCTTCATTTCCTTCAATTATAGAATAGTGGATTAGTCCATTATTACCTTCATCGACATCTGAAGCAGAAACTCTTAAAACTTGGGTTAGATTTGGGGCTAATTCTGATATTGTTGCTTGGTACAGTTCTTTCAAAAACTTTGGCGCATTATCATTTATATCCTTCAAGTACACCTGCACTATTGCCTGATCTCTTAAAGGCTTTGGTAACCCTTGATCTACTGCAATAACTGTAAGTGTAAATACAGCAGCTCCCCTTTGTCTCATCAGGGATTCTCTGTCCAACTGATGAGTACTTGTTATTTCCCCACTTAGAGCATTTAATTCAAAATCAGGCTGCATGTGTGCAAACAAATATCTGACTTCTCCATTAGATCCACAATCTTTGTCAACAGCACTTATTTTACCTACAAAGGATTCACCTTTCTGTTCCTCTTCATAATAAAAAACATAATTGGTGCTGTTAAACAGTGGTCTGTTGTCATTTACATCTTGCAGAATAACAGTAACATTTACTGTGGCACTGAGTGGTTCTACTGCTCTGTCAGAAGCCTCAACCAATAGTGTATATCTGTCCTGAACTTCACGGTCTAGTTCACTTTTTATGTACAGCTGGCCATCTGGAAATACGCCAAAGGCATCTCCTGTATTTCCTTCAATTATGTTATAAGCTATTTCACCATTTATACCTGAATCCTTGTCGGAAGCATGCACGCTAAAAAATCTGGAATTCACAGGCTCCAGTTCAGAAATAATGACTTCATAAGAAATCTGATCAAATACTGGTGGGTTATCATTTACATCATGAACTGAGACAGTTAAAATGAAACTAGAGGAACGTTCTGGAACTCCCAAATCAGAGGCCATAATCTCCACTTGATAAGACCCATCGTTTACATCAAGAAGTCCTGTCAAACTGATAGCACCACTTTGTTCATCAATACTAAACAGATTTTTAGGATTTTGCTTCAGACTGTAAGCAACCTTGCCATTTGCACCTTCATCAGGGTCCACAGCTTTGGCTTGGAAAATGGTATGCCCCGTATTCCAATTTTCAACCACATTCACACTTTCCACTGCATGAAGAAAGTGGGGTGAATTGTCATTTAAATCTCTAACTGTTACATTGACCAGAGCATCTCCAGTTATTGTTCCACCACTGGCCACTACTTTCAGCTGGTAAAATGCTTGCTCTTCCCTATCAATAATACTAGCAGTGGTGATCAAGCCAGTCATTTTGTTAATTTCAAACATACCCTTTTGGTCACCCGTAGTGATCAGATATGTGATGTTGATGTTGAGATCCATGGTGTGGGCAGAAACACTGCCTACATGATAACCGAGGGCAACATTTTCAAACACCACAAAGCTGTAGATTTCCTGGGTGAATACTGGGGGGTTATCCTGAGTGTCCAAAACAGTGACTGTAACTATGGCCTGATTCTGCGACTGCAAATTGCCACCATCACTGGCTACTACTTGTAATTGGTAAGCAGTTTTTTCTTCTCTGTCTAAGGTGGCTTTCGTGGTGATGACCCCTGTCTGACTATGAATTTGAAACCTGGAAGTATCTCCTGCTGAGATACTATATGTAACTCTGCCATTGAGTCTAAGATCTGGATCACTAGCAGACACAGTGACAATGTAGCTGCCTGCAGGTTCGTTTTCTTGGATGTGAGCAAAATACTGGATAGGGTAGAATATGGGGCTGTTGTCATTCATATCAAGCAAGCTCACATTGACCAGAGCCATTGAAGAGAGAGCAGGATTGCCCAGATCAGTGGCCAGGACATGCAGTGAATAGTGTTCTTGTTCTTCCCTGTCTAACTGTGAGATTGTGCTAAGTCTACCTGAAACAGGATCCAGGCGAAAGGCTCCCCAACTAACTATTGGAAAACCACCTGAATTTCCCCCAATTTCGCTCTCTTGCAAGATGAATCTCACAGTCCCATTGTCACCCAAGTCACCATCCACAGCAGTGAGGACTAGCAACTCAGTTCCCGGAGGAGTATTTTCTGCTATTGAAACATGATACCCATCTGGTTTACTAAATTGGGGCTTTTCATCATTGACATCCAGGATATTCACTACCAGTTTTGCAAAGGAAATTTTAGGTTGTACACCCTGATCACGGGCACTAATGTTCAGAACTACTTGTGAAACTATTTCCCGGTCCAGCCCACCAGATGCTGCCATGTCTTGACCAGAAATACCTAGCAGAGATATAGCCGTGACAGTATCAACACTCTTAGTAGTAACTAGGCCACTATGTTCACTAATACAAAACCAGCCCAACTCATTTCCAGAAACTATGCTGTACTTCAGGTTGGCATTAAGACCAGAATCATGATCTGTAGCACTTAAGCCCTGTACATAACTGCCTGGTGGTACTTCCTCACTAATATTGACTTGATATACTGACTGCCTAAAAACAGGTGGGTGATCATTGATATCATTCACAAAGATGACAAGGCTGGCCACAGAAGAGCGGCTCACTGGGGCAGAAGAGGCTCCATCTGGACTCAGAGAAGAAGGGATTGAATCAGGTGATGGATGAGAACTTCCAAAGTTGTCAGTCACAGCCACAGTGAGATTATAGGTGGGAATGCGTTCTCGGTCAAGAGCAGCTGCCACTTTGATAAGACTGAGATTGGGTACTTTGCTGCTCTGGACTTCGAAATGGCGCTGTTCATTCCCACCCAAGATGGATACAGAAATATTCCCATTGGCTGCTGGTGAATCAGCATCACTCACAGTTAGCAATGCCACAACGGTGCCAGGTGCTGCATTCTCATCTACAGAGGCAAAACGGGAGGTGGCTGGGAAATATCTAAATTTGACCCTTGGCTCATTATCATTCACATCAAGCAGGTGAATTAGAGCCTCAGCACGGCCACTCAAAGCTGGTACTCCACGGTCAATAACCTGAACTGTTAGTGAGTACTGCCGTTGAGATTCATAGTCCAAAACCTCCCGGATACGGATGACCCCACTTTCAGGGTCCACCTCAAAAGGAGGCATCCCACTTCCATCTCCTCCAGTACTCTCTGTCCTCTCCAGACGATACTGGATGTCAGCATTGGTGCCCTCATCAGCATCTGCTGCTGTCACCTGAAGAATACTGGCCCCAACTGGTGCATCCTCAGGCACTCGAGCTTGGTAGAGAGTCTGGCTAAAAACCGGTGGGTTGTCATTGATATCCTGAACAGTGACATTGACTTGCAGGAATCCATGTTTCTGAGGTTCCCCTTTGTCATCTACCTGCAGCAGCAGCTGATAGGCCGAAGTAGTTTCCCTATCCAGCCCACCACGAGAGACCAAGTGCAGGAAGGCCCCTTCTCCACTAGGATTAAGGGTGATGTTAAGTTGGAATCGGCCCTCTTCATTGCCATCCACAATGCGGTAAGAGCTGTGGTCCACCCCATTGGTCCCACTGTCTGCATCAGTAGCTGTGTCCAAGATAAGCTGTCGGCCGCTACCTGTGTCCTCCTTGAAAGTCACCACAATAGAAGGATCTGGGAAGACAGGTGCATTGTCATTGAGGTCAAGCACCAT
>JANHFL010000889.1:132105-144657 GCA_032468155.1 Oxyrhabdium leporinum
GTTTGGCATAGGTGGGGGGGCAAAAGAAAAAAACCTCAATCTTATTTTCTGAGAAACACGGTAGTTATACTTCCTTTTTTTATAATAACAATAGCAATAGCACTTACATATGACTTCTGTTTGAATATTGATTATTCCACCTCTGAAAACTGTTAACAGAGATGAAAACCTAATCCTCTTATCTGTGTTGGCCCAATGTTTTTGTTATTTTGAAATTTTGTTAAATTTTA
This sequence comes from Oxyrhabdium leporinum, assembly GCA_032468155.1. Lineage (NCBI taxonomy): Eukaryota > Metazoa > Chordata > Lepidosauria > Squamata > Cyclocoridae > Oxyrhabdium > Oxyrhabdium leporinum. The sequence continues at coordinate 132,336 of JANHFL010000889.1, forward strand.
TTACATATAATGAAATATATATGCCATTTTCTGTTTCCTCTAATGTTAGTTATCCTGTTCAGGATTTTGTTATCTAAGAATGTGATAAGCATTTCCTGACTTTCATTGTCCAAAGGAATTTAAAAATAACATTCCAGTTTGGAGCGTAACATTCTTCCTTAGACTCTTGTATAGAATCCTGTATAGAATTTGATCTTAGAAAATTGTAAATATAAAGTGATACTTCTATAATAGCAGGATTCATTTGGGCTGAGAGAATCTAAGTAGTGATTAAATATTTAAACATTTTAAAACCGGTTTGATATTCCGAAATTCTGTAAGACAAAATTGTCTAAATATTTAATCACTACTTATAACTCCTCCATAATTAGGACACTGTTTGGTTTTATTTTTTATTTTCTTTTATTATTAAAAAGTACAAAAGGGAATTTTGCCCTTTTCTGTTCGCTTCCTGTTAGCTTTATGATTATTGATATATAAGTCAAAAGAACATGGGCATTTATAAAAATACATTCTGGAACAAAATTAAAATATGGCAGACCTGATAAGCACTGTTTTCATGGGACAATGGCCACACAAGTCAATATCATAGGGCAATGTTGTCAAAATAGTGGTGAGGTTTCCATTGACTTCATATCTTCTGTTTTAGTTTCTTGTAAAATTGTTGAACAAATATGAATCAGCCAGTTTGATATTATTTATTATTTCTTATACAGATTGTACAGCAAAATTAAGAAATTTATTTCATTGCAGTCTACTACCTTTCTAAGCATATATGGTGTTCCTTAAGAGGTGATAATGTTTCATCAGCCTCTATAAGCAGAAAGATAGTACTCTACTAAGGTAGGAGGGCTCTGATCTAGCAAAGACCCAAACTTTACACCCAAAGTTACAAGTGGTGGCTCTCCCAAGAGTTGCAGTTGAAAAGGCTCTTGAAATAAGATTTTCCATCCACAGAGAAGTGATAAAAGGAAACTACCCCTGAATAAGTAAATCTAGAGCCAATTATACCTTATACTGTACACTCTTAAATAGAAATGTATAACTGATTCAAGTTACTTTTTTAATCTTTCACTCTGAGTGGGTCTATAAAGTTTTTTTAGTGAAATAAAATTCTTTCTGCCAATGAAATATGTGCAACAGCAAAGAATATCTTATGTTAAAGGAACTCCGTTGTTTAAGTTATCAAAAATGGTTGCCTCTAAATTGATGGTCCATTAATTATTATAGAATTTCTAAATAGATTTAAACTTTATAAAAATACCAGTATTTGTTTTTGCAGGAGACAAATCTGAATTGAATATGAATTTATGTTCTGGAAATAAGCAGAATGGTAAAATGGAAAAAAAAATGTTATAATGTAATGTTAGACCAAAGGAAGAACATGAATATATAATCCAAAAAAACCACTGACTGCTCCTTCCATATCAGTATGAAATGCCCAGTCTTCTCCCTTTTTCTTAGTTGTGGTGTTTTCCCAAGGCTGCAATGAAAGCGGTAGATCAAATATAACCATTACAAGGAGTCTTGACTGAAAATGTTTTGGATGAGTTTGCTCAGGAAAACAAAGAGATATCACAGGTCATTAATCCTTGCAAGTCTCTTTTCTTTTATTTGGCATCTGGCATAAATATAAGACAGCAGCAGAACTTTAAAGATTAGACTCTTTCACAATCGGAATGAAAGAAATATTTACTGTGAAAGAGAAAAAACTTTGAAGTCAATTTGATTATGTTACCACCTCATCTCTTACAGACTAGCTATTACTGTTTCCTTTGCTCTTCTTGGATCTAATGTCTTTCACAGAAATAACTCACACCTTACCACCCTTGTCTTTTCATAAGCAAAACAATATTTCTTCAGTAGAAGAAAGAAAAGAATATATTCAAAGATGATGGTCTTGCAGAAAAGGATGTTTTGGTCTATTAATCCCTTCAAACTCAGTTCCATTCAATCTAAAGAGACTTATTTTTATTTATAGGAATGTTTCTGAAAACCTACCAGGAGAAAAATAAAGTAGATAACAGCAAATAAAACATTGGGAGAATATTAACTGTACTGAATATTTGGTATATTTATCTGGCATATTTATTGGAAAAAATACAAGAGGTGGTATATTTTACTTTATGTGGCAGAATAACTTGATTGCCTTTGAACTCTATTCACCTTGACCTGACGTGTACCACGAGTAGCTCTGTGTCAGGCTCCAAAATGTACTAGCATTATATCTGGGTACATCTATAGACAGATTCATTGTCATTATCAAACAGTAAAAATATTGGGTAGATGAAACCCAGAACTTTGGATTTATATCTATTTGCAATTGGAGATGGTGGCAGAGATAAGATGGATGGACAATGGAAGCCATCCTGAAAAATAGTGGGGGAGGGGAGAGATCATAAATGACTAGAATTATTGGATGAATAGAGCTCACCAAATAAGTTTTAGGTTAGGAAGTATTTTGTAACTGCCTATCCCTACATCATGGCAACTGCTTTTGAGAACCCTTGCTGTGTGCAAACAAAGCCAAAGCATTCTTCTCAAAGACAACCAAATTATTCATTCTTCACAAGGTAATTATTAGTCCTGTTCTCAGTGGATCAATAGAATTTCATTCACCACCAACCCTGAATAAAAAAACAAATACATGTGGTCATTGTCTTAAAAAGTACAGGTACTTCTTTGGTTACATGGCATGAAGCAAGAAACAATCACAAGGACTACTGGAATCCCACTTTATTGTTATAGGATGTAATAACAGAATCCTGCAAACCGACCAGAGTTTCCTTGTGCTCTGTCTTGTACAATATAAAATAACGGCATGCCTATAGTGATTTTTTTCATTCTTCCCTTTCTCAGAGTTGTAATATCATTTTTTTTTGTCTTTTTTGTCTTTTTTAACTTCCACCAACTTTATATATGTTTTCCTCTATAACATCACATAATTAGAGATCTCAGAACAACTTACTTCAAGAAATAAATCCAATTCAAAGTCCTTAGAAGCTACCTTTTATGTCGTTCTGCAACCGAGGGCAACACTAACTGAGACAAAAGTCAAACCCACTGAATAAATCTTTGAATAAGACATGTTTTTTTTTCATGAGTAAAAACTACTCTGAATGAAGGCAAATATACTTGTCCCATGATAAAAACTATTCTGGTTTGAGGCTATATTCTTCAGAAGGAATGATTTCTATATAGCTTGAATTACTTGTAACTGGGGTCTTGACCTGGACTTGGACTGACCTAGCCACTGGGTATTTGATCCTAGATCAAGATCCCTGGTATTTGAATTTAGATCAATTCTGGTTTAGATTCTCATTATGTACGCTCTGTATTGACACTTCTGTGACCTATTTTGGTTGTTAATACTTGACCAGATTTCCACTTTATTATGTAAAACTTTGATTAATATCAATGGGGTCATGCAGGAGATCAAAATAGACAAGATATTTGTTGCAACAGGAAAAAATTAGAGGAACCCCTTTCTCTGAGAATACACTGTTGCAGCACCCACACTTACCCCAATGGTGTTGATCCACCCATCTGTGCCAGAATGAAAGGCATGCTACAGACTGTGTCAGCCAAGGAATTCCAGTGGGCAGGACCAAGAGAAGAAACTTCTCTGCCATGGCTCCTGTCTCATGGAACGTCATAGTCCCTGAGGTGAGATCTGCACTGACCATTCTGACCTTTTGTAAGGCCTGAAGACTGGTTCTACCAGAGGGCCTAGGGGCCCAACAGGGAGCATCACTCTGGAGGTGGTTAATGGATTGACAGAAGACTCCATGTCCCCCTGTGGTGTTCATGCTCCTTTCTTCATCATCTTTTAATGATAACTTTTTAGTATAACTTTGATTATTGTTATTACTGTTTTATCTTTTACTGTTTTTGGTTTGTAAGCCACCTAGAGTTGACTCTGGATAAGATGGGCAGCACATAAATCAAATCAAATAATTAATAAATAAATAAATACATTCCTTCATACAATGCCTTCAGGATTTAAACATATCTGTATTCTACTTAATCAATAGAAATGTATCTAATATTCAAAATATCCTATGCTATTGTCCATCACATTATTATGGTTGGTCACACAATCAACCAGATATTTACACTGGATTTGACACTTTTGTCCACCTATTGATTTTTAACAAAGGATCTGGGATAGACAGATGTTATTTTTAAATAATATTAAAAGTATCATTGTGGGATGTAAGCTGTTTTCTATTCCTGCCTTTTAAAAAGTATATAACTTAAGGTGGCAAACTTCCCTAATATTCCTAGTCCTATTTTTCCTGCAACAGCAACTCTGTGAGAGATCCCTCCCCCAGATGGCTACTGAATGGTAAGAGGCCTTTTTTCTTTCTTGCCAATGATCTGCTGATCTTGCTGCCAAAGCTGATTCTCTGGCAGTGCTGCTCCCTGGATTTGAATGGGAGTTCTTTGAAAAGACCCAAGATAACTTTTGCATGGCTATAGACCCATCTTGGAAGGGAAGTTTCCCAGTTTCTTTTGGAAGCAGTTAAAAAGTCACTGGGCAAATCCACCTTCCTCTTGGCAATCATTTTCTAAGCATGCCTTGGTTTTAATTTTTCCGTTCCACTTTGCTTTTTATCTTTAAAAGTTGACTGATTGGTTGAATGCTGATTTATTTTAACTCCCTGCTGGACTTCTATTTTTCTTTTTCCCTTTGGTTTATGTTGTTGCTTTGAATAATTTTAATTTTCCCCATAAGGAAACACGGTGTGGTATTGGATGGTGAAGTGCTTTCATTTAATTTACATTAATATTGGACTATCGCCACAGGGGTTTTGCATTTTTTTTTGCATTTGCAAAATATTTGGAGTTTATTTTTAAAAATTTTCTTTTAATCTTATCCAGAAGATATCCAGAAAATATCTTTGCTCTTTCTTTCTGCTTCAGCATTTGTTCCCTGATTAAGTTACACAGAGCAACAATGTATCAGATTACAGACAAGCAAAGTTGTTGTTGTTTTTTAAAAATGTTGAGATAATAATAGCCATAGAAAATTTTCAGAAATATGTTGCTTTGGACAAGTTATATTCACAAAAGGAATCTGATTTGAAAGTTGCAGATGAAAAAGAGATATCGACTTTTTTGATGTTTTGTATTTTAACTTTATTTTGAATAGATATTTTTTTAAAAAAAACCAGCTCTGTGAGGTAGATTGGACTGTAGCACATAGCCTGAACCTGAATTCCTTAAGTCACACTTGGTAATTACACACAGAAAAACACATATGCTGTTGTAGGTACTATGGGTATGCTGACAACCCATGGCATGTTTTTCCATTTCCATTTGTTGCAGAGCTGTTGTTTCCCTTATATATGGTTGAGTCAATTTAACTAGATATTTTTCCACATTCTTCAGCCAAGTAGAGCTGATTTCTACACTTTCCAGTCCACAGGATGTGATTTCCAGAGCTATCAATAAGGAAATTGGCATTGTGCCATGTGACTGATATGTCCAAGCTACCACATTCAATGCTTCTGAATTTCATCAGCTATCATAAATTGCTGGGTGGCAACTAAACAGGATAGATTAGGAAAAAAATAGCTTACATAAGAAGGAGGAGCTTGGGAAGAAAGCAGATCAAAGAAAGTACTCATTCTTCTAAAAATAAGATGGTCTAGAGTAACAAGAAGATAGTGAATAAAGTGCTTTATGATTTTTGAACAACTTATACTTGCTTATCACAGCTTTATGTCTAGCACCTAGTTCTTCAAAGATATAATACTTGGGATGGACAAAAATGGCAAACATTGAGCCAACAAAGATAACTCATCTTCTCTGAGACATTGAAAGAATTTGCAGTCATCTGAAACTTGGCCTGCAGGTATGTATATTGAAGAGAGGGAGAATTTAGCCTTCAGTTGACAAATGAAATATTTTAAAAGTTCAGACAATAGGTAGAACAGAAGGAAGATTGCCAAAGACATATGGAGCCAAAAAGGCTGAAAAGGGCTGTTTTAGACTTATGGATGCTCACCGAGAGTTGTTGACTCATTAAGACTGATGAAGGCTAATGGCAGGAAGGAGACCAAAGAGAGAAGACACATCCAAATAGGTGTTGGTGAAGTGTTCCTTGTGTGCATTTGAACATTCCTAAGTGTGGGAATTTAACTTGAGAATAATGGGAACACAGTAACAGACTCGCTCTCACCAGGCAGATAATCCCAGCTGTTCTCTTCCTTGCAATATCCCAAATTCTCCTGTCTTGCTGTTTCTATTAGACTCCCTTTTTGCAGCATAAATATGATTCTTTCTTTGTTTTTATCATGAATGACCAGAAGGAGAATTCTGATCTTTCTAGTTTTTCTACTGGGTGAAATTTTGGACTTCGTATTGAATGCTTCCCACTTTCTTTTTGAAGTTTTCCTTTAGCTGTTGATGAGATTTGCCTTTTATCTCTTCTTCAAGGAACTTCTTTGCACTTTAGTTCAACACCTACAACCCTGTTAGACATGTATGTGTTCTGCATAAGTGTGTTCCTGGGAATGGAAATCCATATTATCTAAGGATTAATGAAGTAAGTTTTATTACTATAACAGAAAAGAGATTTATTTTCATGAAATATAAGAATGGGCTAAAAAAGCACCTCAGGAGAGCAGTCAGTGATTATGTGTTGCATGCAAGTGTGTCTAGGAAGAATGCAGAAGAAACTGACCTAAATTTAGCAACATTTTAAACAAAGAGCTGGCAGAGTATTAGTAGATGCTTGAAGTTTAAGCCTTCTACCTATTGTCTACTTCCCTCTGGTGGTTGGTTGACTATCACATTCTGCTGAAAAAGGTTTGAATCTGATTTGAATCTACATTAGTAGGAATAAATCCAAAGATAGGGAAAAGAGAAAGAGAGTTAGAGAAAGAGAAAGAGGGTAACAATATAAAGGGCTAGAAAAAGTAACAATCAATAGGTGTTTTACTTTTTTGGGTATCAATGACCTTACTGGAGGAGTTAAACTGGGCTATTATCACATAACAATGTATCCAGATTTTGTTGATACATTGCTTAACTTAAGGTTATTTTACCACTCACCATTGGCCATGCTAGCTGGGTTTGGTAGTGTTCAAATGAAAGAACATATATTGATGAACTTTTCTTGACTTTTCATTTTCTATAGAATATTATATATCCTGCACCTCTCTCAAGCCATGTTTTTTATTTTCCAGAAAAGTGACGGGCATAATCTGTCTTCTGAGTCAGTCATGGGCTTGTCATGTGATGAACAAGGGCCTGCATGTTTGATAGCTGCAGTATGTTTGTATTCATGTGCTATTTACTTAAAACCAGTAAAGCTTAATAAAACCAGTGCAACACTTTATCTTTTTTATTATAAAAATTAATGGTACAAAGATTTATGTGAGTTGATTTCAATAAGTGCTTTTTGTAGATAAATATTTCTATTTACTACTAATACTAGCATTCATCAATTGCTGATCCCATACTATGGGTGCAACAAATTATGTGGGCCAACTCTACTTTATATTTTTACTGCTGCACTTAAATGCACATAACTGCATTTTGGTTCCATCTATATTATTTCTTTACCAAGTTAGCCACCTGTCAATTTAAACTGCAAATTGCATTCCAGGGAGTTTTAATAACATTGTTTCAGGAGGCATCATTTAAATAGTAGTGTCAGTATATAATCTCCTGTGAGTACATTTTAGTTTTAAGCTATTTTAGGTTTTACCTGTACATAAGTGCTTATGGAATTGAAAAGGAAAGCCAGAATTCTACACTTATTTGCTTAATTGAATTTACTGATCATAAATATTTTTCTTTCTAATAAAATACATAATAATATACTGCATATATTCATTGGGTTCATAAAAGCAACAAATACTGGCTACAGGAAATGTATGCATCTGTTCTGAAGTAATTAGGTTTTTACACCTAATTATTAAATGATAAATAGCATTGTTCCAATCCATTTTGCAGCATAATAATTGTGCCTCTGCAAAGATGGTATGCAAATAAGAGTTTACTCTGTATTAGGCTAACTTCCAAGTATGATCTAACATACGGTTTCTCAAATATCATTCATTCCAGTCTTGAATCATTTTTGTTTTGTTTTGTTTAAAAAAAATGCAGTACTGTAGGAGAGAGACTGGCAGATTCAGGAGTTGGAGTGAAGTAAGGTATCAGTTTAAAATTCTTACATAGTTACAAAAGAATGAAGTCCAACCAATTTTGAATGTCATTGCCCCTTATCTAACTCTATGTGCTGATCATTAGTTAAGAAGTTAGTGCATTAGCTTTTAGAAACAAATCGGTTAATTTGAACATTCATGGTGGTTTTTTTTTAATATATATATCTGACATTAATCTTCTCAACTCACTAAAATTTTAATCAGAATGCAATGGAAAGAACTGCCATAGGATCTAACCCACAAGCAGGAGCAATGGCTGACCAAGCAATAGTGGATGCTGACAGGAAGTACACAATTTAACAGAAACAATGCATTAACTGTACAACAGGTGCAGAATTTCATGTAGTCAGCAGTTCCCTTGGCCCTGGCACCCACAGCAGCTTCAGTAATACAACCCGAGTTACAGAGAATTCATGAAAGTTTGCCAGAGAATCAGAAAAGATGAAAGTCTTCATAACACAATGTATGTGGTTTATGAGAAATCAAGCATCAAAATTCTCAACCAACTGATCATGAATCTTCTTTGTACTTAAGGTACTGACAGCTGCAGCAGTTCAATGGTCACTTCTGATAATTGAAAAAAATGACCTCATTATGGATAACTATCAGAACCTCTTGGTCAATTTCAGTGGTAACTTCACAGATCCAATAAGAGAGGTTACAGTGACTTGCTGGATCCATCAGTTCAGGTCTGACTGTATATAGTAGAATTCAAACTAACCACATAGGCTAGAACGAGGAAGTTCTAGTTGCTTAGTTTAGATAAGGACTGAACGACCAAACTGGTGCTGAAGTCATAAGGTAAGGAGTTTCATAAACTTTGGACCAAATTTACCAACTTTGTATAATCATTGAATCATGTTTGGAAGAGATTCACAACCACTTGGATGTCTAAGACAGGTACCTGATAACAGGTACCATGCAAAGAGAGAAGAACCCATACAAATAGGAGTGACAAGGAAATCACCAGCCCTAGAAGAAAGATATAGGTGGAAACTTGGCACTCTGTTGGAGTGGAGAATCTGGGCATAAGGTGAAAACCTGCCCAAACTCAGTCCCCTGAAGAGGAGAAAGAACCTCCAAGCAGGGTGTGAGACAGAATATAGAGTTCAGAATAATCCCCTCTCATAAAATCTCACATTAAAGAGGGCCTCACACCATCTAAATCAAGGTATGTTGCTGAAAATTTCTGTTGCCTTGACCTTGACCCTACCCCAAAGTCAGGAAGAAGGGTTTGTAGTGTTAATGGATTCTGTGGCAATAGCTAATTTTATAGACTTCGCAACAGTCAAAGCCCTACAGACCCTCACAGTCAACCTGACCACTCCAAGGCAAGTATAAACAATAGATGGGCAAACTCTGAAAAGAGGCCCAATTACCCATGCCATGACCGCACTGTGAACTGTTATCCTGTATATCACAAGCCATCTTTGCTTTCAAATTGTCTTATGATTGGAGTGACTGAAACTTCACAATTTTACAATAGCTTTGGAAAAATGAAACTGTGTCTGTGCCTACGTTAATCTTCTCAACTCACTTTAGGTCCTAGGACTTAAAATACATGCTAAGAGGCAATATTCCATGTCAGTTAAGAAGCTATCAACTTTGAAACAGTATTTTTATTCTAACCTGCAAAAAGGCTTTTTCATATCTTAAAAATCAAGAGCTTCAGCACCTACCTTTACAAACCATAAAAAGAAGTTTCCCTTGAGGACAGTCCATGACTACAAAAACTTTAATGCTGTGTTGGTGAGGGACCAATATCCACTATCCCTCATATCGGATTTTTTGGCTAGATTGCAAAGTATGCATATTTTTACCAAGTTGTATTTTTGCAATGCGTACAATCTCATTCGGGTCAAGATGGTCATGAATTTTTAACTCTCTTTGACATCAGGTATAGCAAGTTTGAATATATTGTGATGCCATTTGGATTACTTAATCATGGGCATTGTTTTCTAGGTTTATGAACCAGATTTTTTCTGATGTAACTGAAAAATTTGTGGTAAATTTATTTATTTATTTATGAATTTATTTATAGATGAAAAACTGCATGACCATTATGTGTGGAGGTCTTGTATAGACTAATAAAAAAATTACCTTTTGGTAAAATTGGAAAAGTGTGCTTGTGACCTGAAACAGCAAGCTTTCTTGGATTGCTGTATTTCCACAGGTGGTGTCCAAATGGATCCCATAAAGTGCAAGCAAAGCTTGAATGGCCGAACTCTCACACAGCTTTTCTTAAGCTTGCTAGCTTTTATAGAACATTTATTCCAAACTTCGCAGATGAGGTTAAACCCTAACAGCCCTAACTCCTTCAAAAGAGGAGGCAAATTTGCTTTGACAGATATGCAGCATAAAGCATTTGAGGAGTTTAGACAATGTTTTGCATGTTCAACTCTCCTTCAATATTCAAAAGATTAATTGTCCAGACTGATGCTTCCAATATGGCTATCAGGGTTTTTCTCTTACAAGAGGCTGGGGGAGGGGGGAGACTGCTTTTTGCCTTGTGCATTTTTCTCAAGGGTTTTGACTGGTCTGGAAGGAAACTATGACATTTTTAAGAAGGAATTGTTAGCAGTAGAATCAGCTTTTTGAGACAATGATGACAGGGTGGAAAAATAATGGTTTGGGAATATGTGAACTTTGCTGAATATTATTAAAATCTGGGCAAGGTCTAAAAATTACAGTGATTGCAAGGAGACTTAAAAAATATTTGTGAGCTAGAAGTGTTCTGAATAAAAGATCAGAAAGAAAAGAGAAAGACAGAAAGAAACCTGGAACCATGTGGAAGCTGTTATTTGTAGAGTTGCATTTTTCAAGAGAGATGCTTCAACTTTTGCTGACCTTCTTATCCTATTTGTTTTTTTTTCCTTTGAAATATTGTTAAGCATGTAGAGCTTTGAATTCAATTAATACTATCACTTGTGCTTTTAATTTCTCTAAGAATCAAAAGCTAAACAACATATTTCTGAGGTGAGGCACCTACCAACCTAAATACATGTAAGAACAATATTCAGATTAGAATAAACAGACCCGGTTGCAAGAAAGTGACCAGATAATAAAATCAAATGTTGTACATTCAATGTACGGTAATCTACAAAGAAATTTATCCTAATTTACTAGTAATAATTTATTGCTGTAGTTTAATAATTTTATTTTGTGAACTCTGGTTTTATGGGAAATGAATAAAATATATGTTACTTGGTTAATGAAGTAGAATTTATATTTTGTTCTAATTTATTTAAAAAATGAAATATTGGATGAGTTTCTATAAATAATATATGGCTTTAATATAGATTCTTATAAGCTGTGCAGCTGCTTTCATTGCAGTCTTGAAATGAGACCTTACTGCAAAAGTTATGCATGAATAACAGCTTAAGTATATAATTCTGCTAAAATATAATTGTTCTCTGTCTCTTTCTCTTTCTTCTGCTTTTTTACAATTTCTTTAAAGATCACATTGATTCTTTTTAAAGAACCTTTGATTTGTCCGTATTAAATTAGATAAGTATCAATGTATTCATGCAGAAACACAAAGCCTTTAATTGTTTTTTATTGTCATTCCTGGCTTTTTTGAGCATGTTAAGAAAGCAATGTAACAGTAGAGGGCGCTCATGCCATTTAATTTTTAAATAGTAGTTCTGGCAAGCATTGTATTATTATTTGATCTAAAGATGTAGCTACATATCATTACTATTATAATCAGAATCATTAACCTATGTTTAATATTCATATATTCATCATTATGTTCTGATACTTTCTATACAAAAATATTTAGAATCTTTGATATTTCTATACTTCTGTTTAACATACATACATACATACATACATACATACATACATACATACATACATACATACATACATACGTGTATACACACATATACACACAAAAATATAAACTAAAACTGTTTTATATCACACACACACACACACAAACACACCCTACCCAGAACAATTCTGGGAACACTTTGGAATTAAAATTTCAAGAACTGGGCTCAAAGAGTTTTGATGATCTTGTATTGGCCAGATTTTTCAGTTTATTATTATTATTATTATTTTTTTAATTTATATACCGCCCCATTCCGAGGACTCGGGGCGGTTCACATAAAAATATAAAAATATATATATAAAATCCT
>JANHFL010000889.1:144757-179611 GCA_032468155.1 Oxyrhabdium leporinum
TCATTCTGTCATTTTGGGGATTGTATCCCAGTACTGCTTTTCCTACTCTTTTATTGACTATGAAGGCTACTCCATTTTTTCTGAGGGATTCTTGCCTGCAGTAGTATACCTGATGGTCATCTGAATTAAATTCACCCATTCCTGTCCATTTTAGTTTGCCGATTCCTAAAATGTCAATGTTCAGTCTTGTCATCTCTTGTTTGACCATGTCCAGCTTGCCTTGATTCATGGATCTTACATTCCTGGTTCCTTTGGAGTACAAGATAGTAAACTATATTCCTAACATACAGAACTTGTATTTTATTTAGAACTTTGGCTCTATTGAGCCTAGGGATTGGCAAAGTGGATAATCTAATATAAATGGAAGTATACTTATTTTCCTGATACTAAGGAAGTGACTCAGGATAACAGATTTTTTTTTTAAAGCCTTTATCTTCTAAAAATGATTAGAGGAAGCAATGTTTCCACACAAGTTTAAGGATTGTTAATTCTGCATTGATTCTAAATGAATACTACTGAATCTTTTTTTCTTCAATTAATGTTTTCTTTTTTTCTATTTTCATTACATATAGTGTATTTTAATCCTCGCAATATACATAGGTTCTTCCTCACTGCTATATTTTTCTCTTTCCCGTGGTGTTATAATGGTTTGTATTTTATTAGTATTAAAAATGCTTCTATGACCCTAGACAACAGCCAGTTTTTTTCTTGCTAAAAACTGGACAAATAAATCTCATCGCTAAAATTAGCATTTGCCACAAAGCCATAATTAAGAACCCTTGGCAAGAACTGAGCTGTTGAAAGCATACAATTAGCAATGGGTTCTCCTCCCTGCCTCTTTTTTTCTTCTCCTCTGATCTGATTCAAAACATGTGAAAGTTACAGATTGAAAGTTTCCCCGAATTCCTGCATCCTAGGGTCCAGCGCTGAAGGTACAATCAACATCCAGTATGATGTTGTGTGAAGCTCATCTTCAGGTATTTCACCCATCTGGAGTCCTAGGACTGTTAGCCTTGACAGGGTGTGAACATCTCTACTCAGCAGCGCAATAATTTTTGAGAGCAAACCTCCCTTTCAGTTCACATGGGACTTCACCTCACCAGCTCACTACCCAACCCAAATGCCATGCTTCCCCTCTCCATTACTATGGCAGCTAATTGCAAGCATGCAGCAAAGTCAAACCGCATGCTGGAGATCTGGCTGATATTTGGCTCTCCTGCAGTAGAGGCATTAGCCCTAAATTAGCCCCAACATACTTGGGGCCCAGTTTCTTTGATTTCTGGGTGGTTTGTAAGTACTTTGTGGAGAGGAACACTTTGTCTCCCACTCAGAATTCTTTGGGTTTAACCCTTTTCTTGTCAGCCTGTTTCTTATGGGCCTGATGTGCCTCGTCCAGGGCTTCACGTATGATCGGCAAAGTGCATTGCAGCTGTTCAATCCACTCCACTAAGGAGGGGGTCTGAGGCTTCTCCTGAGGCAGTTTTGGTATGGGGAGGAAATCCTGACCAGAAGCAAGTTTAAATGGGGTGAAGCCAGTACTACTATGGATTGAGTTATTATAAGCGACCTCTGTGAATGATAGCAGGTTGGCCCAATTGTCCTGCTGGTAATTTATATAGCATCTAAGGTACTGTTCCAGAACCGAGTTAGCGGGTTCACAAGCCCCGCTAGTTTGGGGGAGGGAGGAACTTAGACTCTGGCGGAGCCTAACAACTTCAGGAATTCCCACCAGAATTGGGAAGTGAATTGTAGCCCCACCCCCATCTGAAATAATGTGGGCAGGAACACCATGTAACCTATACACATATTGGATAAATAGTTTAGTGAGTGTTTTAGCAGAAGGTATTTTAGGGCAGGGTACCAGGTGCACCTGCTTGGAGAATAAGTCCGTAATCACCCATATCACCATATTCCCCCCACTCTCGGGTAATTCAACAATAAAATCCATAGATATTTCCTTCCATGGGGACGCTAGGATTGGCAACACTCTGGAGGAGTCCAGAAGGCTTCCCTGGGGCCTCTTAGCAGCAGCACACAGGACAGCTGGCCATATAGGTCTCTATGTCCTTTTTCAACGAGGGCCACCAAAACTGCCATTTGACCAGGTGTAAAGTCTTCATGAAGCCAAAGTGCCCAGTAGCTTTCAAATCGTGGACCCGTTGCAGCACAGTCGCCCTTAGACTGGCAGGTATGTATAGTTTAGCGCCAATCCATGCCAGACCACCTTGCACAGTACACTCCTTTGTGTGGGATAGAAACCTAGCATCACTTTCAGCATCCCTTTCAACTCCTTGCATAAGTAATTGGGAAGGTTAAGGTCTGACTTTTTCTCAGCTCTGGTAACCACCGGGGCAGCTAGTTGCTTAGAAGGGATGACTGGACGGATCATTTCTGGCTAGCACTATTGTACTGGGGTAATCTAGACAAAGCATCCACCATAAAGTTCTTTCCCCCAGGAATGTAGCACAAGGTAAAGTTAAAATGGTTAAAGTATTGCACCCAATGACCTTGCTTGGGTGACAGTTTCTGGGGAGTTTTCAGGGCTTCCAGGTTTTTATGGTCAGTCCACAACTCAAAAGGGTGCTTTGCCCCTTCAAGGAAATGTCTCCAAGTTAATAGTGCCCATCAGACTGCAAACACTTCCTTCTCCCAAATTGCCTATCTCCTCTCAATTTCTGTTAATTTCCTGGAGGTATAAGTGCAGGGTTGTGGAGTCCCTTTATTGTTAGCCTGCAAGAGCATGGTGCCCACAGCCATGTCAATGGCATCAGCCTGGACCACAAACAGAGCATCTGCGTTGGGATGTTTAAGTACAGGCTTGGCCACAAACAGGCCAGAAACAGCCGCTTGAGTTTCTCAAAGGCTGCTTGGCATTCTATCGTCCACTCAAGGGGATGGGTAGGCTTGGTCTCTCCCTTTGTCTTTAGCAGGTTGGTAATGGGTAATGCAATTTTAGCAAATGAGGGGATGAATTGTGTTGCAGTTTGTAGCAATCCAGCCAGCACACAAGCAAATAATTCAGCAGGATTCATTATATAGAAGAAACTTCTTTATATACAGTAATATAAAACATGATGCATGTATACAATACCCATGCAGCTCTTGCAACATGGTAGAGAGAAGAAGCAAGTACAAGAACAAGCACTAGAACCCTCAAGCAAAGACAAAATGAACTCTTTTATACACAGAACAGTTAAGCTAAACCACACCCAGGCTCCAAGCTGTCTCAGTCACCAAACAATCCCCATTGGCTGACTTGTTGCCATGTCTATTCCAGTTCATGAATTCTTGTACACTGACACTCCTCCCTTTATGACTGGAATAGACATAAAATCAAATAATTTAATATTCTTCCCATGCTGCACTCCACCCAATGGTTTGGTCATTATATCTGCCAGATTGTTCTCTGAAAAACAGTGAAGCAAGTTAATTAATTTACATTTGATGGCTTCTCTTACATTACAATATTTAATATCCACATGCTTGCTTCTATTTTTTACTGTCACCTGTTGCCATTTTAATGCAAGCAGCATTATCTTCGAACACTGTTACAGCTTCATTTAACTTTATGTTTAAATCCTGTAACAGCTGTACATACCAAGTTACCTCTGAACAAAGTTCAGATAGAGCAATAAATTCTGCCTCTGCCATAGAAATGGCTACAGTTGTTTGTTTTCTGGATTTCCAACCAATTAAAGCCCCTCCAAATAATACCACAATCCCAGAATTAGACTTTCTGGTTTTTACATCATTGGCATAATCACTGTCAGCATAACATTTCAACTTTAATTCTTGAGAAATCTGTATTAGAAGACTCAAATTCACAGTTCCCTACAAATACTTGAGAATTCTTTTTACACCCATCCAATTCAGTTGCGTTGGTGTAGCAGTAAAGTGACTTAAGATGCTTACTGCACAAGCTATGTCTGATCTGGACCACTGTAACAGATATAATAAGCTCCCTATTGCTGATTGATATATCTCTTGATCACAGGCTTCACTTTTGTCCTCACCCAAATTGTTGTGAAAATCTGTGCTCATAGGTGTTGGAGCAGAATTATAATCAATCCTTCATGTCTCCAACAGCTGTTCAATTTTTCTTCTTTGAATGAGAACATAACCACCTTTCTCAGTTTTTTGTATTTCTACACCAAGATATTTTTTTATTTCACCCACATTTTTCAATTCAAATTTCTTCTCTAACTGATTAGCAAATTCTTTTACCTGTGACACATCTTTTGTAATGAAACAAAGATCATCCACAAATGCTAATAATTGACAATCCCTACCTTGTAACTTTCCAGTATATATGCAACCATCAGCCTTGCAACTCTTGAACCCAAGACCCTACAATGCTGTATCTAAACAGATATTCCAATTCCTGGCTGACTGCTTCAGCCCACAAATGGCCTTGTTCAATTTATACATGTTAGGCTTTTTACTTTCATACCCTGGTGCTTGAACCATATAAATTTCTTCCTCTAATTCCGCATTGAGGAATGCTGTGGTTATATCAAAATGCCAAATTTTATGGTCACGTGCTGCTGCCAACGCTAGCGTGTCAACCTTATGCTTTCACTATTTACCGTAGGCGCAAATACCTCATCATAGTGCACATTTTTCTTCTGTGAAAAACCTTGTGCCACCAGTCTTGCCTTATATTGGACCTCATTGTTGGGTAGTACTTTCTTTTTGTATACCAATTTACATCCTACAGCTTTGCAACCCTATGGCAAAGTCATAGATGTGAACACTTTATGTTCACCCATGGACTTCATTTCTTTTGTCCATGGCTTCTTTCCACTTCACTTGCTCAATTTTAGGTAATGCCAATACTTCCTTATAGTTCCTTGGCTCATACCACACATTACACACCTTTACTTCATTAGCAGAATACCTGTCAGGTGGAATCCCCTTGTTCCATTGCTCTGCCCTGCGTGGTATTCACTGCTCCTGTGCTTCAACCCTCTCTGGCTTCATATCTGAGTCATCATCTTCTCCTAACTCCTTTTCTTGTTCTTTTTTACTTTCTCCTCCCTGAACGCTGCCACTGCCACTAAGTGAGTTACCATCACTAAGTGGATCACCGTCACCAAGTGGATCATTCCAAAAATTGGCATCAATTCTGTTCCAATTTTGCTCTGCAAAGCTTCATTGTTTGTAAGACACCATTCCGTTTCTCAGCTCTACCATTCTCAGCTGCTGTGTACAGATTTGTGCATCTGTGTTTTATTCCTAATTGTCCCAACCACTGTTGAAAACTTGCTGACATGAATTCTGAATCTCTGTCAGTTTACAGCTGACATACCTTTTGTTTATATCTCCTTTCTATAAAGCTTATCCATTGCTTAAATTTCTGTAGCACCTCTATTTTAGTCTTAAATAAATAGCAGAAACCAAATCTGCTGTAGTCATCTACAATGGCTAGCACATACTTTGCTCCTCCCAAACTGGCTTGCATTGGCACCACCAAATCTGCATGTACAAGCTCTAGAGCTTTTGTTGTCTGCCTTGTGCTACTTTTGCATGGACTTTGATGATTTACATACTGCACAGTCCAAGTATGCCTTACACCCCTTTAAGTTTAAACCTTCTCCAAACTGTTGCGTCTTTTGCAAAACTCTGAAGCTGTCATGGCCAAGCTTTCTATGCAAGAGATGAACACATGAATCATGTTGTGCCACATTTCCAAATGTTTGGGCACATTGAGACTATGATGCAGTTAAAGCTATCTCAACTAACAGATTTTAATACTGTACTATGAAAGATTCTGTTAGAGTCTTGGCAACCTACATCACTAGAAAGCAAGATTTACCTGAAGTTTTACTTAACAAATTTATAGAAAAAAAAAGTTACAGAAATATCAATAACTGAATCATTTTAGAAGCCCACATGTTTCAGGTTGTTAAGCAGATTCTTTTTCAAACTTTTATTCATGATCTTTGTATCAACTGGTAAAGAGGCTCTTATCTTCATTGATAAAAAAAGGCACATCCAGATGGGCAGCATGGAATTTCTTTCAGGCTTTAAACATATAATTACAGATCCATAGATAAAACTATTTTTCTGTTTTATTTGTGGTTTTCTTTAAAATGAATATGAACCGCAGTTGTCATAAACTCCCAATTACTAATAGCCTGTATGTTAGGAGTCATTGACCTTATGACATATCACAGCTAGCAGATTCTCTATTGATAAATTCAGCTCATCTCATCTCTGAAATGCAGATAATGAAATAGATTTTGGTTTTTTTTTATGGTAAGGAAATAATTAAAGGTTAATATTTGTATAAATAAAATTTAAAAGAACATATGTTATGATAAAAGCATGTAACATAAACTAAATGCCATAGGGAGTGTAGCCAGCTCCCAAGCACATGTATATAAGCAGACAGATTGTCAATATTTATTTATTCTTATTCTCATTCTATCCCATTATTGGACAGGGAGAGTACATAATCTTGGAATAACAATGATAGAAGGGTATATGCATAGCTGTCAAATTGCTTCTTCTAATAAAGAACAAACATAGTTCTAAATACCTTGATATTTCATGGATATACATGGATAATAACTGATTGTTATCGTAACTGAATCATAATGAAATCATAACTTAATTAAATTAGTGATGAAAAATCCAGTCTTGAAAAGATAATTATTAGTAATATAAACTGTTAAACTGAAGAATATCACTGTTTCATCATTAATGAGGTTTAGCACAGAGCCTGATTTAAAATTAAATTTTATAGTCACAAATACAATTTGATGAAACCAGAAATCCCCACAGTATCTGCACAGATTTAATTTGATTTAATTAAATTTCCTGTGGTGACTACTCTCTTGTCAGCTGCAGAACTGTGACCACTTCATTAATTTCTTTCTCATTGTTTTTCTCATTGTAATAATACAGGCATTTTGTTCAGTTCCAAACTTGAGCTGGCAATAACGATGTCTGAATACATCCTTGCATCCTACAGTATTTGCAGGTAGCAATCATGTCAACTATGCAATCAGGCCTCATTGTAGACTTTTTTTTCTCAATGCAAATTGTTCCTGTAACCTAGTGATTTGCTGCATTAAAATAAAACTGGAACCTAAGCCTAGGCAATGTTAAAGTAAAATTATGAGGTAACCATATTTAGAATATCATGCACATCCCTGAACACCTTATTTAAAAAATAATATTGTAAAATGAGTAAGGTACAAAAAATGTTCACCAAAAATGATCAAGAGGGTGCAGTAACTTCTCTGTAAATTAAGGTTATGCAGATGTTTTAATGTAAGAAAACAGTGAAGATAAAAATGATACAAAAATACAAAATTATGAATCGTGTAGAAATTGCAGAAAAAGTATTATTCTCCCATATTGAAACCCTTTCAATGTTCCTACTATTTCTTGTAGGAATATTTACTTATTGTAAAATAAGTGTTAAAAATCACAAAAAACCCCCACAAAATTATAACTTACTTCTTTTGGCCATGTCATGTAATCAAACCGACTGGAAAAGGCAGTTATGTTAAAAGGAAATGAGGCAGCCGAAATGCATGGTGGCTGGACACCATCATAGCCAACACCAGCCAGAGCATAAAATTATTGAAAGAAGCTGTACAAGATTGGAAAATATGGAGAGCGATAGTACTTATAGTTATATACTGTTTCACACTGCTTTACAGCACTCTCTAAGCATTTCACAGAGACAGCATATTGCCCCAAACAATCTGGTTCCTCATTTTACCCACTTCGGAAGGTTGAGTCAACCTTGAGCCTGGTGAGATTTGAACTGCCAAATTGCAGGCAGCTGGCAGTCAGCAGAAGTAGCCTGCAGTACTGCACTCCAACCACTGCGCCACCAAGGCTCATAATTACCATAATAATAAGTATTAATATTTTCTATTCTCGAGTAGCATTAGAATTGTATTTTATGTTTTGAGCTTCCATTATTTATTTCTTTTATTTATTTGTTACATTTTTATTCCATCCATCTCACTGATACAGCGAATCTTGTGGATTTGTCACTATTCTTTTCTGATCCATGTGTTACCATCACTATTTTTTACAATGATATTTATTAAGGATTATATTAAACAGAAAAACTGATACACCTATCTTAATACAAAAATATATTGAAAGAATATATACTGTATAGGAATAACAATCTAAAAAAAGAAACTTCCCGCTCCATTTCCAGCAAGTACGTTCCACATTAACAATTTGTCACCTTTTTAAAACTACCACCAGATACATCTTCATTTCATATCTCACTGAATTGTCTATAAACTCATCTCTAAATTCTCAGCTTATGTTATAGCAAAGGTCCAATAAAAGTTAACAAAAGTATCTAACAACATAGATATTCCCACTTCTATTTAAATCCTTACCCTCATATTGCCTCTTTATAATAAACAAAATCTAATCTCAAATAATAATTAAACATTGGAAAAATTAAGCATTAAGAAACATTATCTGAAATAATAAACCCTTATTTATATAACAAAATATTAACACAGATATTTCAGACTAATTAAATATTTCCAAAGTGAAAACTACCTGGTCAAAATAACCATTAAACATGATCAGAGATTTAATAATTTTATTATAATAACTCATATATACTAAAGGTAATGTTACAGACTAAACCATAGCACCCAGACAGTGAAATTATCCATTGAACAGCAGCAGAAACAACAACCCATTAATGAAAGCAAATATACATTTCTCAGGATAATGTTGCAGTTTTTGGACTTGTGCTGGAGCCCATCTTCAGGGAACTTTTGTCTACCAGAATGTATGCTTTGTGCTATTCGATGTGTTGTATTTCTGTATTGACTGGTTAAGTGTGGCTTCTTATTGGTTGATTGGGGTATTGATGGCTGTCTATTAAGTCATTGGCTGTTGTTTCCTTGTGCTTCTTCAGCTCCTAAGTACCAGATAAGCTGGTGGTAAATTAGCACTCCTGTTGACTGACCAGGGGCCCTTTCCCCAGGCTTTAATAATTCCCTGGCTATTTTTATACCTGCTCATCCAACCATCTTAGCAGCTGTGAAATTGAATGTATGTCCTTGTTCATTGCAAACTGAGGCTACTGATAAGTTCAGGTCTCCTTGTCTGACCATTTGTGTGTGTTCTTACAATCTGTTGGTTAGCTTTCTTTCCATAGTATGCCCTACATAGCCACAAACTAATTTTGCATTTTTTTCCTCCTTTCTCCCAGCAGTCTTTAAATCCCATACATAAAATTCTAACATCTGCTTTCTTCTATCTTTATTTCTTTTCTCAAGGCCCTTGTCATCTTTATCAAAGCCCACTGTAATTTCAGTGCAGCCTCTCCAGTGAATCTCTTGTATTTCAGTTTAACTAAATAATCCATATCATTCTTTTGATATCTTATTTATATATCTCTGTTGTTGTTTTTTTAAATAATCTTCCATCTATTGTTAAATCCAATATTCCTATCTATTTCTTTTAGGTTACAATATTAGGATCCTCAATAATTTACTTTTCAATTTTATTCAAAGAGGCTTGATTCTCTTCAGCACTTTTTGGTTGCAACATAGGGTTAAGTAACTTACTCAGTTTTTGAGTCCACAAATCATAAATTTCCTTTTAATGCAGCCATCCGGTGGCTAACCTTCAAAGTCTTGCTATCAGCAACTTATAAAAACAGAATTTCTTTCCCACAGGAGAGGATATTTTAAGTTAACTTCCACATGTTTTTTAAAATTAATTTCATTCAAATTCTTCACATTTAAGAACTTTCCAAAAAAAACAATATATAGTCGTCCTTTTGCTGCATATTACAAAATAAAATCTTACAAAGCTGGAAACACATACTTCTTTCTTTGCAAATGGACTAAAGAGAGACTCACTCCAGCAAATAAAAAGCGGCAATTTGTGAAGGCTTTTCAATCTTTAAAGGCAATTAACAGAAATTAAATGCCAAGGTGATTAAAAAAGTGAGGTTAGATTGAATTTTGAGTCCTTAAAAAGGCTACATGAATGGTTCAGAGCATGGTGAAACCTGTGATTCCCATCTGATTGCAAGTGGATATCTCAGTTTCTGTTGTTGACTCCCAAAACAAACAACCAAAAACAGCGGTATCAGAAATATGAGGGTGATCTCAACATCTTCCGTTAGTCCATAGAGAATTATCAGCAGTCTGGATCTCACATCCAGCTACCTTTTGACCACAATTTCTTCTTCAAAATGTAAAGCATCTGTTCAACCATGTGTAATTTGAGCCAGTCTCTAACTGTTTCTCTAATTCCAAATGCAGAGTATGTATGGTATGTACAGTATATGTGCATGTATGCAAGCATGGATTTGTAATATGATTTAGCAATAAATAAAAATATTTTTATTTTATTTATTTATATCCTGCCTTTATTATTTTTATAAATAAGTCAAATTTTACAAATAAAATATATTTGAGTCTCACACCCAGGCTGTCAGCTTTCTAGCTGACAAGCTTGGTGCCTTTAACCACTGAGACTCTATACCCCAATCACAATAGAATTAACATATTAAATGCACTTGTATTTTCATCTCTTTTCAGAAAGAAATAAAAACTAGTATTTTTTTCCCATCATTTAAAAAAAAAACACAAATGTTAAAAAAAACAAACCCCACACATATTTAATTTAATATTTGCTTCCATGTGCAGCAATAGTGATTGTTTTGGAGTATAAAATTGTTACTGGGTAGTAATGATTATATGCAAGAAGAAATCTACAATACCATTCACTATACGTATCTATACTTGTCAGGCCCCAAGATCAACGGAAGGCAGACAGAATTACTTCTAAGCAGTTTCCATTATTGTTCCTCCTGATAGACAAAAATCCTGCCAAATCAAAGGAACTATTTGCATCACTAAAGATATATTCTGATAATTACTAAGGAGGGGTCTTCTTAATTCTCTTTCTTCTGACCAAACTATCTAAATGTTGCTGTCCCCTTGCTCTCTAAAATAATGCCCTTCCCTCCTTGGAATCCAACCTACAGTCCACCACAATACCCTTATATTCTTGAAAACTATATCAATCAATCAATCAATTACTCAATCAGAATAGAGCTGGAAGAGATCTCAGATGTCTTCTAGTCTATTCCTTGCTCAAGCAGAAGACCCTTCACCATTTCTGTCCAGTGACTGTCCAATATTTTCTTAAAAACCTTCAGTGATGAAGCAACCACAACTTCTGACAGCAAGCTGTTCCATGGTTTTTTTACACTTGTTTCAACTACATATATGCAACAAGTCTGTCTCATTACTTGCCTTGTTTGTTTTGTTTTTTTATCATCTCTCTTTCTCTCTCTCTCCCCCACCCCCTTCCTCTTTGTGTGTGTCTATCTGGCATTTTTCTCCCTATCAGTTTACTCATAAACATATAAATGGAAATATACTCTAGACTTCAGGTCTTTTATGTGGCTTTCACATAACTATCAAGTTGAACATTATTGGAACAAAATGTTAACTCATATAAGCCTTTAGTACCCCCTGATTGATTGATTATTGTATTATATCATTCCTCTGGACAAAACGTCTTCACTATAAAGTTACAAACATGTCAGATTGTTGGATTGAGAGATAAGGGGAATAAAGTTATTCCTCATATATATACTCACGCTCTGATTTATCAGTCTATGAGCAGATTTTTAAAAAAGTTTGGTTTGTTTTTTAAAAGGGGAAGTTTGTTTTCACCATCACATCTTCTTTGAAGAAGCTCTCTATGAGATTAAAACTAAAAATTAAAATTTCACTCTCCTGTATGAGAATATCTATATTCTGTGGCTTCTACAATACATAATAATGAAATTATTCACCTGATTTGACTCAGGTAGGTAATTTTCTTTGGAAAAATATGGCATAAAATATGTGCTTTTTAACAATATAAAGAAAATTGTACCTGAAAATTTCTCCATGCCCTCAAGAAGAAAAAGAAAAAATTCCCACTATGTGTTCTTTAAGGATCAATTTCTTTTTCTTGCTTCTCCTCTCAGGAGTCTTAATAAAGAGAGTTGAAATCTTTGAAGCTTGAGGTTTTCTGCAAGCATGCCTGAAAATTTAGATGGTTCAGTGGTAGTGAGAGAGAAGATTGTTTAGGCTTGTTTTATCCACTTTGTCAACTTATCCCAACTTTTACAAGATTTTCTCTGCCTTACATGAACATCTAACAAATCACAACTCTTCATTTTAATATTTACAATTATAGACTTTAACTTAACAAATGTAAAGCAGAAATATAATAATATTGAATGCACATTTCCAATCCCTTTCTCTTTACAGCTAATTGCAATTGACAATTTTTCCAAAGAATTTCTTGAATATTCAAATTTATGTCTACCAATGGCAAGTTGTTCTCTGTTCTTCAGTTACTTGATACAATTAGCATTCTGTTCAGACAGGCACATAGGCTTATTATATGAATGAAATTAAAGTTTCCCTCTCTTCTAGTGGTGGGATTAATAGAATATGAACACAGAAAATGATTAGACAGCTTGGAATATCACCAAATTACATGAGGTTACCCTCAGTCCATTGACTTTTACTTTTTTGTTGTTCCTTTCATATTTCTTGGCAAGGTTTTCAGAAATAATATACTTAATGTACATATTAATAAACTTAATGGCACAGCTTCTTCAAGTTTAATAGTGCTAACTCTTCGGCACTTTTGGCTGAAAAAAGGGAAGTTGTGACTATGCACTTTATATATTGAACAAATTGCAATAAGGTTTGTTTTTATATTTTAAATTGTAGGATATGGACTAGTTTTTATCATTTACATAAACATCTGTGAATTGGGATCACACATTAAAGCCATAAAAACAGCCAACAAATTATTGTTAAAATCAGAATAGAGCTGGAAGGGACCTCAGAGGTCTTCTAGTCCAACCCCCTGCTCAAGCAGGAGACCCTTCACCATTTCAGACAAGTGACTGTCCAGTATTTTCTTAAAAACCTTCAGTAATGAAGCACTCACAACTTCTGACAGCAAGCTGTTCCACACCTTGTCAACTGTGTGTTTTATGAAAGTCCTGAATTAAGATAAGAATTTTAAACCTCAGAAATTATCTGATGGTCAGCATTTCACAATTAATGTATCTTTATTTCAAGTTTATGAACAAATGAGTAAATATTGGTCATTTTTTTGTATAAACCAGACCAGTTTCTCAGTTCAATATAATGTAGCTATTCACAGCATTGATGGGACTTTGATATACTTACATACCAATAAAGATATAAACAAGAAAACTAAGAAAGGTTTTCACCAATTTCTATGTGAAAGTCTGTCAAGAAACTGACATCGAAAATAACTACAGAGAACTCTCTCTCTCTCTCTCTCTCTTTGTTTTTTTTTGGTGTGTGTGTGTGTGTGTGTGTGTGTAGAAGTGGGCTGTCTGCCAGGATTTAGCAGCTGAGTATGAGGAGAATGAAATCCAATGTCATGCAAATTAAGTGCCTGGGAAAGCTACCCTGGTGTTACAAAGATAACAGCTGTTCTATAAGCCCACAGGGTGGGGATGTGGTGAAAGGATACATAGTAAATGGCTTTTTCAATCTCCACAGCATTATATCCATATGCCATGCATGGAACCCAGACAGAACAAATTATTCGGCATAATATGCGCTGCCCTTTTAAAACAGTGGAAAGCATGTGGAATCCCTTCTTGTTAAGTGATGTTAACTGTGGGTATTACATTATGCTAATAGTGTAAGAAAACAACAAGAGGACATTTGCAGTCATACAGATTTGATCTGCGGGGAAGGCTAAAACACCAGCAGCACAGTGAACCCCAAAATGTATGCTGAGGTACTGTGATATATATGTCATTTTATCAAATGAATCACAATATAGCAATATAATTCTTAGTTTGGGAGATTGTTATGTGAACATCTCTCAACTCACTCCAGCAGCAGATGGGAGAAAATTAAGACCACCTTGGAGATAATTAAAAAGTTTTTCTGATATAGCCATGCTAATAGAAATTTATTTTTATTACAACTGTACCCCTGCATGGTCTTAGATGAAGAGGAATTCTTAGACCATTTCATTCCAAACTGCATTTATATTTTAAAATTTATAGTTATAATCATGTTTATATGTATACAAATAAAACAATACTGAATTTCAACATAAAATAATGTGCATTTATTTCCTAATGTATAAACACAGATCCATAGAGTGAGAGAAGTTTTCTATTTTAAAATTCATATTTTTTTAAAAATTCATTTTTTTCAAAAACTATTGAAAATAATTAATGAAAAGCAGCAACAGTTTCTGCATTCATTTTTAACACTTTGAAAGTACATTTCATTTTAACTTCTACTTTCTGAGAGACAGTGGAAGCAAGCAGAAAGGTAACAAATAAACTTGCACAACCTGAATACATGTATTTTCAGAATAATAGTGACTTATTAATAAGTCTCATTTTTCAAACACTCATTTTACAAACATCCAGTAATTTTTCTTTCTTCAAAAACATTTTAGAACAGAAACATGAAAAAATACTTCAAACATGTATTTCAATAACAGTCATATTAATTGGAATTTGTTTCAAACTTGAATACATTACTACTTTATAAAAAAATAATTTGCTATCCTCTGCTTTTTTAAAAATGGTATTGCTGTGGTCTTTATTGGTCATTATAAAGTTCTGCCATATAACAAACAGCTATAGCACAAAAGCCGTGTCAAAAATCAGAGAAATAAATAAATAAATAAATAGTTGTGTAAACATCTGTCATGAATTTCCCGAATTTTCCCCAGCATGGGGTTTTGATCTGACTTTGAATAACACTTGTCTAACAGTGCTATTTTATGCAGATCCTCTGGGTTACTATGTACAGATGTGGACCTAACATTGATTTGGAAAAGGAGCAAGGACGGGCAACTAAAATAATCAAGAAGCGGGAACAATCCCATTTGGAGAAATTACAACATGCCTATTTAAAATTATGGAAGTTGTTAACTCAGGCTGCAGTGGAAGCTATAGATTCTTGGATATGTCTACTGTCATGCCAAGAAAGATAACCCTTTACCTTCAATAATTGGTTCTTGCAAAATAAGAAGAAATAGGTCACCAACTAAAATTGAAACCTTCTTGATTAAGAAACAACAAATATTCGAGCTACTATCTTTTGCTATATTATGTCCTTTGCTGAGCATTCTACTCCTGGTATTTCTTTTCTAAAATTGGTTCACATAATTGATAGTTGTGTCTGTAAAGTTTTGCCTACTTTGATCCTTACTTTCAGTGTCTTCTTGTGTGTGTGTGTTGTGGCTTTAGGTTGCCAGAAAACACTGGCAGCAAAAAACAAACCCTCACAGTGAGAACAATTAATTAGTGGGACAGCTTATCTCCCAGAGTTGTAGGCATTCTATCACTGGAGGTTTCCAAGAAAAGATTAGATAACTATTTGTCTGGGATGGTATAAGAACTCCTGCCTTGGACAAAGGATTGGACTAGAAGACCTCCAAGGTCCCTTTCAGTTCTATGATTCTATGGTTCTATGTTGAGAAAATTGGCAGGCAAGTATGAGCCTGCTGCTAATTTAAATGAAACCAGGAAACTGCAACGGAGCATCACACAGAAGAGGGAAGAACAAGGATTCCTGTCATTGATTAATTGAATGAATTAATATCCTATTTTTCCATCAAATGATAATGTTCAAGTTTAATTAAAAGAGGTGCACTGCTTTTTAAATATTTAAACTGTAAATGCCAGAATTAGTCATGTTAGTTGGGAATCTGCTGGGCGGGAACAATCACTTGTAAGTTATATACACCCAGAGCTTTTAAGGCAGGGGTGTCAAACTCATGGCGCCATCATGTGACATAGTGGGACATTTTCCCTTTCGCTAAACCAGGCAGGGGCAGGGCCAGCACGTGATGCATCCGGGCCGTGGGTCGCGAGTTTGACACCCCTGTTTTAAGGGCTTGGTTCACATGGTTTTCTTGCTCACTTCTTCATAAAATGTCAGAGCAAGGTATGCTTAAATACCATGGGTAAATCTTGTGCACCCATGTAATTTTTTAAAAAAGGATATGGGGAAAATAAACTATTATCAGAATTTAGATGTCACATACACCTGAAGATGCATTCAAGCAAGGCTTGTATTGTGCAATAATCATCCAATGTTGACTATGTAGATAACATTGTTTTCCACTAGAAACTGTTTTGACTTTTTTCCTTTCCACATATACAAAGAAAAATCCATTAAGAGAGAAAAAACAGATTGGTAGCATGAGGAGCCATCCATCTGGAAGCATCTCAAATCACTGCTCAGCCTGGAATTGAACTCCATATATACCAAAATGTGTATCTCATCATAGACAGCCTTGTCTTAATTTCAGAAAAATGAGAACTTAGATGTGTAGCCTACGTCTCATTCTGCTAACTGATTGCATGAAGAAGAATGCACATTTTTATAGACACATAATCCATATAAAGCTATTTTTCTTTCCAAGTCTGTATTTCTTTTCAAGATTCTGCACTATATTCTATTGATGCAGTTAGAAATTGCATCGTGTTATGCTTTATATTACATTGTTCATTTGTTATGACTCCTGAAATAGAATATTAAACCAGATGTGGTCAGGCATTGAAGCTGTGAGGTCCATTCTTCATGATAGCTTTCAGAAATAGCTTCTGAACTCAAGACAGAAACATTCAATATTTTATCATGAAATTCTAAAGACAAAAATTCAAATTCAATTTATTTTCTTACTGCAGCAGACTTTACAGTCATAGACACTTTATATGGTAATAAATTAATTAGAAAATTATCCATCTGTGTCAGAAGGTTTTAGCCTACATGTGTTCATTGCTCCTTCACTATTCATTTTGTTTGGCAGCCAATTTATGATAAAAAAAAATCATCACCTGTGTATTTCCTTTCAACACATTAAGAATTAAAAGTTGACTTTTGAAATTTGAAAGATACATTTATCTGAGAACTGATAGTTTAGACATGTCTCCTCTCCATTATTGTATATTTCTCTGAATTGCAGTTTGAAGGAGATTTAAAGATAAAATCATTCATTGGTTGATTTAAATTAGATAAGATTAAATGTCATATAACAAAGCCCTTATCTAGCTGCACTGGATATTTTACTAAAGGAGAGATAGTTATCTCTTACTTTCAGAATATTAGCTGAATCATTCACAATTCTTCATATGCAATGAAATAACAACAGGATGGTAACAATTATTTCAATTTAATAAATCTGACTCCTTCATAGCATGGAATATGCACACAATAAATTTCTGTGATTAATTACAATGCAATGATTTTCATCATTGCAAAGCCAGAGTTTTAAATCCATTAAATCAGAATATATGTAGTACGGTGGGAATGATGCTCTTATGATCTATTCAGGAAAATTAGTTTCCATTCCAACCATTAAAAAAAAGACAAAAATATTGCTGGAAGCAGTTAAACTGTGAGTTCTGTGAGTTCTTAACTAGATTCTTTATTTTTACAGTATGCTGCTTCAAAACTATACAAAGTTAGCCAGAAGGAAACCAATACTCTTAGCATAATGCGGCGTAGCAGTCATTGGTGTTCCCAAATATTTATACTTGTTGAGGTTGAAGTGTTTTCTGTCTGGATATGTGCATTCTTAAGAGAGGGAACCTGACCTGGGCAATAATCAATGAAATGTGTTTTCTAAATATAGCATAAATTAAATTTATTTTAAGAGAAACATTACAGGGACATAGTATATAGTTTGCTAACATGCTAGCAGGAGGACAGTCAAAGATCATGTGATCTGTGCATGTGACAGGAATGAAAAAAGTCAATTGACTTCAGTTTAGCAATTTTATAGTCAAAGACCAGAGAAAGTAGTAGAAACAAACACCAGAATAAATCTTAAACTATTATGGGAACTCTACTGTCCCCTTATATTCAATAGTGATAAAGTACTAAAAAATCAGTGGCATTAGAATCAGATCTTCAGCAAATGTCCTCACAGGTTGATAAACTAATCTACAACTCTTATACAGTCTTAAAGGGTTCTGTATTAATGTCTGGGTGAAGGTTCTAATGAATGCATTCACTGGCATTTCTTTTTACAGGAGTCTGTGTGCTTTATCTCCCATATCCTTTATCAGTACTTTTTCCTCATTTTTCTGCATAACTCATTTGATTTCATTTCTCTTGGCAATATTGAATAGTCTTTATGGTAAAACTCTTTGTTTTTACTTCTTCCTCTGAATCTGTGTATGTCCATTCAGAAATGTCATACTTAGTATTGCATACAGAATTCCATGTGTAATCGTACCAGTGCAGAGTACAGGCCAACAAGGATTTTATGCATCTTTAATACACTGCTTCTTCTACTGTAATACAACCAGTAGTGGGATTCAGCCGGTTTGGGCTTGTTCAGACGAACCAGTAGGAAAGATTCTGGCTGGCCCCGCCCCCACCCACTCCGCCCTGTCCTGGAGTTTCCCACGTGCCCCGTTTTGGCTCCCAGGTAAGTGCAGGGAGGCCCACTAGGCCTGAAACAGTGCACTGGGGAGTGCCGCACCGCATCCCCGTGCCCCGTTTTGGCTCCCAGGGGGCTTTTTGAAGGCCAACTAGGCCCGAAACGGGGCACAGGGGGTGTGTGGCACAGCCCCCCTGGGCCCCATTTTGGCTCCCAGGAGGTTGCAAGGAGGCCTACTAGGCCCAAAATGGGGTGCAGGGTGGCCACACCCACCTAGTCACATGATCAATAAGCCACACCCACCAAGCCACGCCCATAGAACCAGTAGCAAAAAAAATTGAATTCCACTACTGAATACAACCCAGAACTGTGTTACCCCTTTTTATCTTCCTGGTTTAGGCTAAGGTTGTTAATGTTCACACCAAAGTACCTTCAAGCTATCAAATATGGTATCTAAACCTTTATTACAACTTTTAGATCAGAGAGAATTTCAAGCTTTGAATCCCCTATTGTATGTGTGTGTCCTATATTTTTTCCCCTTAAATATATGCATGTATGCATGTATTTGTGTGTGTGCATTCCTACTGAAGAACATTTTCTTCCTTCCAGCCCAGTCTTTTAACAGGAGTTAGATTTGCAGTCTCATTCTATCATCCTGAGTGTTAGTCAGTCTACCGATTTAATGTTATCTGCAGATTTGATAAGCAGCCCTTTAATCCCTTTTATACATATCAATAATTTTTAAAAAATCAATAAAATTTGACTCATGTCGGATCTCTACAGAACCCAACTAATTAATGTTCCCTAACACTGAATGGTATTTAATTTCTTGATTTACAAGCAGGCACACATATGTTTGGGCTTTATGGGGTTAGAGATTCATTTTTGATTTAACGCTCATAAATATTTAACTTTATTAAAATTATCCTAAAAATAGGGACAAAATGTTTTATTCAAAGCTCTGGGCAGAATCTGGAATACTGTCTTTAAATCAATTATTGTGTAATGAGTATTTTAAAGATTTTTCTTGACTCTAAATGAATTTTTGTGTCCCTAATTCATGGCAGTGGCTATATTATCAACTAATGCATGTTTCAAAATTTAAATATGGACCAGATACTTTGACTCATCTGAAAAACCTGAACTGTTAATATATTTAATGGAATCAGTGCTTGAAAATACAAACTTCCTTTTTGTATTAAAAAGTAAATACAGGGTTTTGGTTATTTTTTTCTAAAAGTCAACATTGAAGTTATGATTCAGGGAATTTATTGATTTATGAATTTTATTTGTATGCCACCAATCAATTCTGGGTAGTTCAAAATAACTATAACATAAAAGCAACAAAATAAAATATTAACCAAACAAGTATCAAAATAGCTACAAAATCATTATAAGGTGGCAATCCAACAACAACATTTAAGAAGTGCAATACCATAAAATATAACATAAATAGTTGCAGGTCTTTAAAATTTGAATTTGCTTGATCAATAATATGTTTACTTCACATTCAATAAAATATTCAAAAGCATGGATGTCAGATTATTTCTGCTGGTAATATAAAAGAAATTGAAGGCTTTTAAACAGTTACAATTTGTCGTGTGAATCACTGACTTTTTAGGAAATAATATTTAATGTACATCGAGTTTCTGGAAATTTTTTTCTGCTTTTTTATAGTTTTTCATATATTTGTTTCTCTTTTGAATTTTGTTTATTTAATATATTTACTTTTCTAAATCTGCAACTCAATGTACAGTTATTAATACCGTCTCCCTGAATGTGGTTACCCAGTCAGTTCTAGAAATGACTTCCTTTAAAAAAGGTAAAGATTTTCCCTGTCCAATTGTGTCCACCTCTAGGGGGCACTGCTCATCTCTGTTTTACAGTTGTTAGTGAGAATGTTATGTGGCACCATCTCAAAATTGTGCTTAATTCACTGCATTCCTCTGGACCCCGGAGTATTTTACTATTAAAAAAGGAAAAAATATTTGTCCCTCATGATCTATTTTAAACAAAGTGTCCTACAATGTATTTCATGGCCTGGAAGGTATTACTAACCTATACTGTATCTTGTTGCATTCATTCCAAGTCTATGCTACTCAAATCTTTTCCTTCAGATGTAAAGAAAGAGACAAAAGAGTGTGTTCCCCTGTTTTCTACTGGTTATTTGATTGGATTAATCAATTTGAAATATACAGTGAGCCCAATGTTTCCTTTGTCTTCCTTCTGATCACAAGAAATACTTCTTGATGGTCTCTGTCTCTGTCTAAACCTTAGTTCATCTTCTATCTTCCATTCCTACATGCCAGAATTGAAACGTCATAGTCTTCTGGTCATTAACCCTTCTTTCCATTTCCACATGTCTCTTAAGTCTCATTATTTTGAAGGCTACTTTTCAATCAAACTAATGCCTGAAGATGTATTAGTATAGGATTGCACTATACTATGCTGATTAATTGTACTAATCCTCACTGAAACTGTATTATCCTTAATTTCCTTTCATTTTTTAAAATTTATTCTTTTATTGCTTTTTAAATAGTGACCATAAACACATTGACTTATAGTCAGCCTACGAAGCCCTCAGAATTCAGATGAACCCAAAGCCAATCAGCAGGACCGACCCTCAACCAAACCACACAACCCCCTGGCCTCCAACCAGCACTTAACCTCCCAATGACACTCACCTGATGTGACCTCCCCATCACAAGACCCTCATCTGATGTGACCCACACCTGACCCATCACAAGACCCTCACCTGATGTGACTTCCCCATCACAAGAATTACTGACCACACAAAGCCCTTATAAACAGAAGAACACTGACATTCCCTAAACTTAATTGAAGATGTCCTGGTAACGAAACATTTGGAAACCAATCCATAAGCTTGGAGAATGAACTTCCACCCTCAAAAATATCATAGAATGTGACAACTTTCCAAAATGAAAGGCATGGTGGTTTGTGGTCCTACACAGATGATTGCACAACAGTTTCAAACATTATTAGTTAAACAAATGTAGTGTGCGTTAAAAACAAATGGTAAAATTGGCAATATGACCAGACTTGGAACTAATCATCTTGGAACTAATCATAACATAAACTAAAAAGAGTATAGAAAAAAAAGTGCAGGCATAGAGGATTTTAAATTGAAGTTTTATACAAGCTGTAGGTAAATTCAGACTTCTATGGCAGATTTCATAGAATGAAACACAATCAGGTTTATCCATCAGCTGATTCTAAAGATAGGATAAAAACTTCTGCATTCAAAGGATTATCAAATCTGTGAATCTGTTGTCGATTAATGCAGGGCTAGCTGGAAAATGCATGAAATATTGAAATTGTATTAATTTGGTGAAGGTTCAAGGTTTTGTAAACATCTCTTTTTTGAAACTTCCATACTAAAATCACGAAAATTTGATATTTTGCTTTGACTAGAATCCCACTTCATGGGAGACCTTACTGATTTTCAGATAAATATTTGTAAAATCTCATATCCTGTGGTAACACAAAGGAATTGCACAAAATTGGAATTAGTTTTAATCTTTCTGCTGATTAAAGGAATGTTAATAACATGATCAATCTTGACTGGAAAATCAGTTCCCAAACAAAGCAGCTTTCTGAAAAAAATCCTCCATAAATTCAATCAGGTTTGATTATTTGGGAGGGATGTCAGTACCAATCATATGTAGAGTTTTCCTATGCAATTGTGATTCTAAATAACAAATTCATTTATGCAAAATATTATGACTGGTTTGAGTAATTGCCTTATGGGCAGGCAATTGATCCTCGTACTGAGCTATTTTTTTGCATCTGTTTTAAATCATATTTAGGCTCTGCCAGATCTTGTTTGATCAGTTTGAAGACTTGTACCTGAGCCAGAATTTCTTTCAATGAAGCAGTGGAAGAATCTTCCTCTGTCATCTTGCCTGGTTGGCAAATAGTGGTGCAGTTAAAATTAAGTCAACTGTTGAACGCGTAGATTTAGTTGCCATTCCAATAGTTCTTAAAAGCAAATAACTTGTAATAAAAGGTTTTATTTATCCAGTGATGAAAGTCCTTATCCATGTAGTCTGATAATTCAGTAATTTGAAAGCATTTTTATCAGGAGAAAGACAAGAAATGTGCACTCACATCCCAAACAGGAAGTCTTCTTTATTTCCTTTCATGAGATTCCAGCCAACTACAATAACTCTGCCTTCAAGATTTCTTTCCCATTACATCTTTAACACTATTTCTCTTGGTTAATAAGGACAGCCTTTCTATCACAGATAGTTTGTATTTAATAGTTTTTTCACAAATACTTTTATTGAAAATAAATCTAAAAAGTTTTGAGTGCTTACACTCAACATTTTCACCACTTTAATATCTTTAGTTAACTTTTTAATGTAGACCAAATCAAAAGTATCAAAATCCAAAGTGCCATTTTAATTTTATGAAAGAGAAAATTATTACCAAGACAAGTAAAAATGTATTTAATATCTCGTGTTATGCGGAATTAGTCTTTAAACTAACATCTGTATAACTGACATTATAATCCCTTCTCTTCTAACTGATTGGTGATCTGTAACAGAGTCCTAGCAAAATATTCCTTCTGTAAACTTGCTTTGGTATCTTAACAAAAGATTTCAACAATTAAGTTTCCATCAGTTCTGTATACATAAGTTCATGTCTAATATAGAGTATACACAGTCTTGTCTCTTATGTTGCCTGTTACTCTGAAGCAAGGTCTATCATTCAAGCCAAATACATGTGGGTTTTTTAAAAAATTCTAATTATATCACATTTGCTTTTAACTTCAAATTTTAATCTGTAGAACTGCAAATGTCCATGTCTGGTTAGGTTTCTCCTTCTCCGTAATTCAGCCAATGTTCTTAAGGCAGATAATTGTCCTTGTTGAATTCCTTGAACTGGTTTTGTTGAACAGCATGCATTATTTATTTTTATCTGAATCATGTATGAACATCTAACTAAAGTATATCACAGGTATTCTTTTATGTCATCAGAAAATTCAGTTGTCAGAATGAGGAAAAGGCAACCTTTTCAAATGGATAATTGCATCTTTCTCCATCCTTCTAAATTCTTTATGATTGGCTCCACAGAGATTTCATCTGTGGTAACTGGCCTGATAGTAATTTTAAGCACTGTAAACTTGATTTTATTTTGACTAGTGTCCTCTTTGATACATATTTCTAATCTCATTTCTTCTGACACAACATGATTTAGAATTCCAATATAACAAGAATAATAAAGAATAATAAGCAGCATGTAGATAAACCAGTGAATTATTAATATAGATATTTCTGAATTGTGTAATTCATAAAAGATTTACCAATAACTGTCATGCATTTAAAATAATTGCATTTAACATAATCTGCTATATGACCAAATGGTACTTGGATTTTAGTTTTTGCAGACTTATTGAAATCTAGGAGACTATTTAAACTTCACAAGATAACACAATGTCCAGAGATATGCCTAATTTTGTAATATCTACAGGCTACAACCTTGAGATAGAGAGATGCTGTCTACATTATTTTTTCTGTGCATGCACTTGTATATATGTAAAATATGTAGCTCATAATACACACACACACACACAAACACACAAAATTTCTATTTTTCTAAAAAAAGAACCCACAGAGAGAATTCCATTCAAATCAGAATTTTAAGAGTATTAACCCTTCTTACTCAGTTTGAATCTGAATGAAACTCACACTTGTGATTTGTATAAGCAAGAATGGATTCATTCATTTCAATTAAATAAAAAATGAAACAGATAAATCAAGCTATTGCTTCTGCTTAATGTCCCTTTCTAGACGTTTTAAATGAAATTGCTGTTTTTTCCATGCCTCCTTTCCCTGTAATGGCTTTATTTATACAGTGCTCTGATATCCATTTTGGTTTCTCTTGTAGCACCACCAACTTTTATGGTTTATACACCTCCCCCACTCCTGCTTGGAATTAATTTCAAGTCACATAGTCCCTGAGATGGAAAGCTTTCAGCTGTGCAATTTGCAATAGGATCAAGTGAGAGCAGGACGTGACAACATGCTGTTGCTTAGCAACATGGTTATACTCATCCCACCCCACCCCCATTATTTAGGATTAAACTTTCCTCACATAAACATCCAAACTAAGATAGGAGCAGTTTAATGTAACAATAGCACACAGAAATGAAACTTCCCTTTATCCATACTTGCTAAGGAATGGAAACACACTTTTTAAAAATATCTTGAATATGCTTTGAATATATACCTGCAGCAGGAAAATCAAGAAATTATCTTCACCTTTCTAGAATGAAATAAAATGAATACATGAATTTATTTTGAAATAAAATAGATACGTTCACATCCAACATGAATTTTTATTTTCTGCTCAGCAGATGTAGATTCTCAGTTCTTTAATGAAATCCTAACTGAAAAAAAAGATGGCTCAGGCTTCATATTGTGTATCACTGAAAAATTTGCGGATTTCTCTCAAATATGTCGGATAAAATAGATCTTAGCTTAAAACTTTTATCACTTGAGATCAAAATGAAAATAATTTGCCATCAAAATATTAAAAGTTACAATTTGTTTAATAGTTTGATTTGTTTCTAAGTATGATCTGCAAACATTGGCACTCCTCATAATTCTGAGGAATATATTCAGGGAATATACTTCCATGGATGTATATAATTTGTCTTGTTCTTATTGCTATCTATTTAATCTTCATTGAGAAACCACTTCAAAAAACAAAAGAAACAGGACAGAATTTAATTATCCACATTCGTTGCAGACTTCTTAATATCTCTTTTTCCTGTTGTCCAAAGCTTTTACTCTGTGTTTTGTTTTGATTATAGATTTACAGTACTATGCAATGGGAATGCATGTATGTGTGTGAATGGTAAGCACATAGAATAGCAGGTCTCAGAAATCAAAGTCAGAGAGAAAAAATTCTATTAGAATATTTAACAAAAGAATGGAAACAAAAGTAGTTTTCTGAAATATATTTTCCTGTACATTTCAAAGCCCATCAATATTCCCAACATATTTAATAAATGCAGATCATAACATAGATTATTCACATATTTTAAACTTAATGATTATATTCATATTGTTCTGTTATAATTTGACTGTCTTGGTATTTATAATTATGCCAGTACTTTAGTACAGAAATGTGGCTTTAACGTACAATTATGATTATATTTTAAATTTCTATGTATATTTGTAATCAAAAGCAGGCTTGACTTTTATTTACAGAACTGGAGAGATAATTTATCTTTGTCTTTTAGTCAACAGTTAATTATGGCAGAAGTTACTGACTGGAGCAGTAGTACAAAGGGCAAAGGCATTTTTAAAGCAATAATAAACATGATTTTACCTTAAATATGTTATTTGTAGATATTTTTATGCCACACACAGAATACCATTCTATAAATTAAATGTATATATAAATTGCTATTCTTGCTTTCAGTTTGCATGCATGAGAAGTGATGAAGACATTTAAAAAATAGTCTGAAATGAAAATATATGGATGTTTAAAATAGTAATTAATAATATTAATCAATAATTAATTTCACTCACAAACATAAAATCTAAAAAGACATTGCCATTTCTCCCCTAACCATTCCTATTTTCCTCACATTGTGGAACTATAAAATATAAGAGGTAAAGGCAGAAAGTACCTATACATGACATCTATTTTATTTGCATAAAGTCCCCATCTGGAAACTGGAAAATTAGAATTCTAAAATATTGAGGACTCTATCTGAATAAAATATTTCTCTGTTTCTAATTCTCTGATGTTCAAATGTTTTACATATTTACAACAATGCTGAATCCTTTGAACAGTAAAGAATTTTTCCAGTTGCTTCTGAGATTGGCTGATTGCTAATTAGAGATTAGAACAAAAAAACCTGATAGTCTGAAAAGCATATATGAATGGAAAAGACCCATTGTATTCTGTTAGACCCAAGCTCCCACTCCCCTATAATGCAATTATGTTTAGAATGTAGTTTCTCATATTTTTCCTTATTTGAAACCAATTTGTTTTTCCATTTAAAGAAAAAAACTATAAAGTCAGCATTTAGCATTTAGTTAACCAATAGCATTTTTCTTTCTTTCTATAGAAATGAAATATATTACATTCAATTTATATGTCATGATTCACATTTATTTTCCTTGCTAATATTTAAAAGTATACATTAATGGCAACTTTTGGAGGGACCAGAGGCCCTGGAGTAATCTTGCTTTTATATCTAGATACCTCTAGAATAAATCTGGATACATATACAAATATTTATACATACGTGCACATGCATAGTTCCTCTGTAATTTAAAGAGTTATAAAGACATATAAGTTGAATCGATATTTCTATGGAACATTCATACATACATATCAGGTCTGGGACCAGTGCACAGGAAATAGGAAAGAGAAGGCTAAAGGTTAAGGAGAATAGAGTAAATAGACTGTTTTTAGTAATGAAAGCATTTGCTGTCTGCAACTATGCTGGAACTTAAAGGAAGCCATTTGAAATATCTTACAAAAAAACAGCATTGTGGTGGCTATAAAACTAGTCATTTATAATGTTAAAAGGAAAATGAAATAATTACAGTTTTGTCTATTTTTAGTCTCTTCAAGTCTGCATTGTTTAGCTTGTATTCTAAAGCACATTTAAGGGAAAAATGAAGTTAAAATAGGAAAATGTGAAGAGAGTAAGGCATGAATATCCACATGTAAATGAATGTTAGATCATTTGTCACTGGGTTTTCATTTGTTTTCACATCTGATTATAATTGTCATAAATTGGAAATATTAATATTGACTTCAGGAACCTTGAATAGCAATGGTCTGTTACCGCTCCTTTTTTTTTGTTCTCTTTCATATGACATATGACAAAATATCAGTTTTTGAGGAGTATATTACCTAGTTGGAATGCATTTCGAAGGATTTTTCATAGACATTCAACAGTAGATCTCTTCAAACTTTTTACAGTCCATAGTGAATGGTGAGAATAGAATAGTGATTTCAGTTTTCCATAGTATAGGTAGTCCTTGACTTACAACCCCAATTGGGACCAGAATTTCTATTGCTAAACAAATTTGTTATTAAGTGAAACATGCCTGATTTAATGACCTTTTTGATAAGTTAAGTGACTGACTTTGCTTGTCAGAAGCCTGCAAGGGCATATGGTCACCACATGATCCCAGAATGCTGCAATCATAAAAATACACGCTGGTTGCCAAGTGGCCAAAGTTTGATCACATGACCATGAGGATGTAATGGTCATAATGGTTGCAAATCATTTTTTTTTCAGTACTGTTATAATTTTGAACCATCATTAAACAGATGATTCAGGGCTACTTTTAACAGTTTCTATTTCTACTGTATTGCTAAATGTCAATTTGAACTATCATTCAATACAATGCAATAGGTTTCTTTTATGTTTTCACAAAATCCATACAAACACAATTTCCATCCAGCTCTAAAATCATTCATGTATCCTGCACTGTAAGTTCAAACAATAGACCAAAGAAGAGATTCTACTTCCCTGCAAACTCTGTTTTGCTGCCAGCAAGATAAGATCCAAGCTGACATAATATACTGCTAATAATATTGGTAATAATCTTTTAGTTTTTGTTTTATATCCAGTCTTTAGGATTTCTTTTTAAACATTTTTTTTATATTTGTCTTTGACTAAATAAATTTTCAACTTTCAATAAAGAATGCTGGAGATAGTTACTACTCATTACCAAATCTAGAATATTAAAGAAAAATGCTGTTCTATTCATGAACTTGGCACATATTGTAAAGAGTTTGCCAAAGTCAAAAATAGGCACTAATTTAGAAATCCCAAAATAAAACGATGTCCTCTTCATATTCAGAGGCATAACCAGTTATAATTTTATAAGAATTTGGAATTAAAATATTCAGAAGAATGGGATCTTCCAATAGAACAGATTATATGTAGCTCAGTGCTGAACTGTAGAGTCCTTGGTGCTCTCTATCATTACCAGGGACCCCATAGAACATAGCCAAAGAATTTAGAAAAAAATTTGGATAACTCACATATGAGAATAGAATGATGACTTCAGTTTCCATAGTACAAGTAGTCCTTGATTTACAACCACAATTCGGACCAGAATTTCTATTGCTAAGCAATTTGTTATTAAGTGAAACATGCCTCATGTGATAGTTGAAAGATGGTTCTATATCAGATTCTTACCAGAGAGAGAAATTTGGTAAGTATGAAATTATTAAAATTAAAAAACCCTAGATATATATGAAATACTTTAATTTGTAAGTATATTGTGACCTTTTGTCTTAAGAGGATGGTAAGTACAAATCAATAACATATACTTTGTGATTATAAAAGAAAATTATCAAGTTCAAATCTTTTGCTATGAAGCTCATTTCAGACATAATTCTAAGATGTTCCATTAAATGATATACTAGTTTAAGCTATTTAACATAGATAAAGAAAGAAAACAACACATATTCTTCTTTGACTTACTGGGAAAAGATGGAATAAAATATGTCATATAGAAATAATACTAAAAATAGCCATAGTGTCAGTAAAGTAGCATAACTTTAAAATGTCATGTAAGGCATATATGATGCACATTTATTTTAGAAACTACCTTAAAAAAATTAAGCACCAGAAGGATTTGATGTATAATTATAGAGAAATAATGTCAAATATGCTGATGTGATATAGAGATAAAAAGTTAGGAAAAATCAGAGAATTTTGTTTCTATGTAACTCTACAGTTACAGTTACTTTCTAAATATGTTTTTACTTAGACCCTGGATTGTGATTCTATTCAGCAGATATTTTGTTATATATGTTCTGTCTGCTATGGAAAAAGTAAACAGAAAGCAACAGATGAGTGAGTCCCTTCATTGCCACAAGGTCTGTGAAAATATTGAACAAAATACTGTATAAAATATTTACTAGACCTGAAAGGAAGCAATTATAGATCTTTACTAAATGGATGTTCCAGTTCCTATTTATTGACTGAGGAAGAGTAGGTTTGAGCATGGGCAATTGGCATTTTACTTCTCATTCATTGATTAAATAATTTGATTGAATTTATATTTTCTCCTATCATCCAAAATATTACAGTTTGATGCTAGGGTTTGGTTAACCCAGAGGACTGGTTATTACTTGACGAATAGGCTTAGAGAGTACAAGACCCAGGAAAATGAGATATTTGTTTGGTTTTCACCTACATTTCTTTAGAATCTATGATTAACATAATTTGGTACCACAATCCTTCCAGAAGACTTTAGAATAATACTACAGAGCTTTAGGCCTTTAGTCAAGTTTGTAGGGTGTCATGATAGTAGCTGAACCTAACAAGCAAAAGTGGCAACAATCTCACACTGTTACAGACTTAATAATGTTACAGACCCAATAATTTTAATTCCCAGTAGAATAATTAAGATAGTAAATAAATAAGTTTATTGTTGTAATCACAAGTCATAACACAGGAATGCCATAAAATACATGCAAGAACAACAAAACCATAAAATTATAAGATACAGAAATAGAAGCATTAGAAGTAAAAGGTTAGAACAAAATAAAGCCAAAGTTGCCACTAACAATGGAAGTACTTTTTCCAAAAGTTTAAATGACAGCAGGACAAAAGTACAACTTGGTTGCTGATGGTTGAAAGCAGAACTGTGAGAAGATAATTCAAGAACAGGTACCTTGAGATTATCTGCCATTAATATTTTGGTCTTGATATCACCGTAAATGGGGCAGTGGAGAACATAATGGACAATTTCCTCCACTTGACCAACATGACAAGGACATAAGTGTTGCTCAGCAGGGAGCTTGCAGGGAGCTTTGAGAAATTTGGGGTGGAGACATGATCTGTAGGGAAAGGGATATTAAAGCCCTTCTCAGTGAAGCTCTGGTTATGTTAACAAGGTACTGGTTGATTACAAGATGAAAATGTGAATGATTGTATTACAATGGCATCTTTATTAGCATCCCTTAAAAAAGCCAAGCTAATATTTTCTCTATCCCAAAATCTAAATTCCTACAAATATTGTAGGTAATGTATTCCACATTTGTAGAATGAGTGACAAAGGTTTAGTTCATTTCCAGCTGCATAATGGAAAAAGTGGAGTCCTGAATCCTGGGAATCTTGAAAGCTTTCTAGTTTCTTATAATGAAACATTAGAAGTATGATAAAACTACAGTTTTTTTAGATGGCATTCACTAAAATTTTAAAGATAGCATAAATATTAGATAAAGTGATTATATAATGCCTGACTGCTTTTTTTAAAGAAAGCTAAAGCAGAATGTTGTAAAAGTCATTTATATTTTCATTCTTTTTTATTTTTATGGCTGCCCATTCACAAAATACTATTGGTGCTTAAAAATTATTTAAAATGCCACAATATAACATATATCAATAAAGGCACACTGAAACAGAGCCACTAATACCCATAAGACACAACTAAAATGAGTTCACACAATTTCCTGACTATATCCTGAGTGATGATGAACCAGATTTTTAAGATCTTCCTAAAATCAGGAGTCAAGACTATTTGTATCTTGTGGGAATTTTTTCTGTTCTGCAAAAAGAGTTGGTACCCTGCATAACTAGCACTTCACAAAACTGATTTTAATAAACTCAGGTCATGACAGAAAAAGCTAATGGAAAATAATACTAAGATGCTGGTTGGTAAGACACTAAGGATTCCTGGAGGAGGAAATGGAAGACTAAAGATGGAGGACAACTCCAGCAAATAATGAACAGTGAATAAAATGGGTCTTTGGAACCTCTCCAAATAAGGAGAGAATAGAAACTTGCCCACATGAACTTCAAACAGCTGCTCCTTGAGAAAAGACTGCAAAATAGTAGTGTCTGGGCAGTTTTGAGCACTTGGAATTGACACAAATAGCCATATTACTCGCAACTGTGATCATCACCTTTTAAAACTGTGCAAATGTCTTTTCGAATCACATTTGGAAGTTGCTTGTTAACTATTTTTAATCTATTAGGGATCTTGGGATTGAAAAGTCTAAAAACGTTGGATGAGTTTGCCTTCAATCCTTAGTGAAAGAAAAATTTAATTATAAGCTTAAGAATGTTTTAAAAAATGAAATAAACACCAAAAAGTTAAATAAGACTCTGATCCTAGAAAGTTGTAAATGGATTAAGGGCCCAGATAAATTTTGAATAAGATTATGGAATTAATTATAAAGAATCCTTGCCTCGGGAAGTAGATTTGTTTGGACTTTTTCCAAGAATCAATAAAGATAAGTAATTTTAAAAATTAGACACTAGAGGGAACTAAATATTTTAGTTAAAGGAGAAAAATACACAAGATTAATAACAGCTAATTAACTGGGATTTATAAAATGATGCAAAATATTGTAACATTGGAAATACTGAAGGACACTTTTGAAAAATGGAACCAAAAATTAATATCAGTAATGTCAATAATGACACTTTCTTTTATAGATAGA
The DNA here is from genome assembly GCA_032468155.1 of Oxyrhabdium leporinum. Lineage (NCBI taxonomy): Eukaryota > Metazoa > Chordata > Lepidosauria > Squamata > Cyclocoridae > Oxyrhabdium > Oxyrhabdium leporinum. The sequence goes on from JANHFL010000889.1 coordinate 176,654, forward strand.
TTGTGCCCCAAAAATGTTATGGAAGCAATGGCAAATGTGGAACAAGTTTTATTTGACAAGACAGAGATGACATTGAAAGTGGATATACTAATGATAGACTATGAGAACGACATGAAAAGGGATATCTCACTGGACATACAAAAGAAAGCAGCTTGATGTGTCTAAAGGTTTAATCATGGCAACTGGACCAAACTTTGAGATGTTTTGTTGCTCATCCAAGCAACTTCATCAGTCAGCGCAAAATTAGTTAGGCAGAGTCAGAGAGTCACTGGAATGTACCAACTCTTGCTAAACTAACTTCAGAGGTTTCTTCCCAAAATGGTTTGCAATATGTCAATCAAGACTCAATCATCCAGACCAAAGGTGTCTAAGGTTGAACCATGATGAGCAATGAAACATCTCAGATTAACAAAATTTGGTCCAGTTGCCATGATTAAATCTTTAGACCCCTTTAGTCTGGCTGATTGAGTCTTCATTGATGTAAACCAGATTGATGTTTCAAAAATCAACAGGGAAATATAAATAATAAATCAACCCTGGATAATGTTTTATATTGGATTTACAAAAGAGACTTTAAACTATAGGCTTTTTCTCCTGTCTGCCTGAAATAATACAAACTTAGCTGGCCTTCTGTTGGGAAACGGCTAAGATGTTTTCAAAATGGGTCTCTCTAAGCTTTCCAATTGCACATTTATGTATTATGCACATTACGAAATCTTGGAAAATGAGTGAACTTCCAGATGATTAGATACTGTTTGCTAAACAAGAAGAGACTGTAGTTTTTTAAAAACCTATTTGTAGTATAAAGGAAGAAATGTGAATGTAAATTTTGTAAACTGTGGCTAATATGTATTAAATTATTATGTCCTCTTCGGTCTTTCGGAAGAAACTCTCCACTGATCCATGTTCAGGAGGCAAAGTGAGCTGAAACCAGGCTGGGCTACTTTTCAGAAGCAGTGCTAGTTCTGTGGAAATCAGGCTGGTCCTCTTCCCAATTGCATTCAAAATTCTTCTGAAGGATGTTTTTATTAGATTGGACCACTTATGTCTTATTTTTTTAAATTAAATTTGCTGTTCTTTACTAGTTATTTTATTGTTCTAGTATTTGATTTGATTTCATTTGTAGTATGGATGTTTTAAATTGTTTTTTCCCATACCATTTCATCCATATCACATATTAACAAACAAGAGTCCATAGATTAATAGCTTGTGGAAGTATAGAAATGTATTCAACAAATACATACATGAAAATTTATATTTACAATATGATTTGTCCAAGATTATTAATTTTAGAAGTATTTACTCACAAATTAATCAAAGTAGAATAGTACATTAATCCATGATCTGGGTTTTGATTGATCCAGTTATACTTACTATTACAGCTTTATTCAATGAATCTTGTGTACTGTAGTTCTGCAAAAATACCAAAAAATCCTACCGGTACCTTCGACCAAATCCTTCAAAAATCAATCCAATGGAATAATTATTTTTATTTTTAGGAAAATCAGATATTTGTGAATGCAGACATATGTGTTCAAACTTAAATTACTGTTAAACCAAAATGGTATAAATATTATTCATTGATATATTCATTGACGTTCCTTCTCAGATTATATCTCAAGCTTTGTTTAGTCTGTTTTATCAAGTTTTCCTTAGAAAGAATCCTTTCTTAGAAAGGATTGACAGGATAAGAAGAATTCAATAAGTAATAGTAGCACTGGTAAAAGAAAGTGAAGAAAAGATTCAGTCCTAGCAAACAGCCAAGACAAAAATATTGGCACTAAGAATATAATTTAGTCTTGTCAGGTTAACATTATTCTATTGAGTTCCTTTGCTCTATTTTTATTTATACATTTTTCACCCATTTTTATAGATAGAAATAACCTCAAAGCAAGCATTTAAAAACAAAGCAAAACATAAGCAAGCTCTAAGAATAGATTGTTTAAAATATTTGGCCAACTTTTTTTATATTTTTCCTCTTCCTTCACTCATGATCCTTTCTGCAATAGCCGTGCCTCCTCCTTAACTATTGTGTTCCCTATTCCATTTTCCCAGAATATATCCCACAAGTTATAAAATAAATCTCTGCTATAGCACTTTTACAGTTCCAAGGATAGCTCACTGATTTCAGGTTCCGGAGGGGAGGGGAGGTGTCCTTCACCAGTCAATTTTGCATATAGAATAATGGGGTGCCATTGTGGCTGTTGCTTCAGCCAGTCCTACAGGGATAGCTAGTAATATGATAATTTCACTGAAGGTGAGGCATCCCTCTTGATGACTTCTTTTTATAAAAAAGGGATGGAATGACAGCAAATATTTGGTCTGTTGCTTAGCAACCAGACTAAAGTCTTATTCAGATCTTCTCATAAGCAGAAGAAATTGAATTGAACTGAGAGAAATTCTGTTCTGAGTAAATATTCAATGGATTGGCCTGCATGAATCCTTAGTATCAATAGTATACTATGGTTCAACTGAATATTTAAAACATGATATATTCTTAAAAAACAGGGAAAGCCGTTTTTCTAAAACCTTCAGAAAAAAAGGATAGTGTTATAGTGTTAAGAGTTAAGAACAGAGCTGTGGTGGCTCAGTGGTTAGAATGCAGTATTGCAAGCTAATTCTGCCAACAGTTCGATTCTCACTGGCTGTAAATTGACTCAGCCTCCTTCCAAGGTCAGTAAAATGAAAATCCAGATTATTGGGGGCAATATGCTGACTCTGTAAATGGCTTAGAGATGGCTACAAAGCACTGTGAAGTGTTATATAAGTGTAAATGCTAAATGCTATTAGTTTCACAAGGCCAGTGCTTTAAAAGTTGTTCAAACTGAATAAAATCCTTTATCCAATAACTGCCATTTCACAGATATAATGCATATCTTATATCATCATAATCATCATCATCATCATCATCATCATCATCATCATCATCATCATCATCATCATCATCATCATCATCAT
>JANHFL010000889.1:212747-232716 GCA_032468155.1 Oxyrhabdium leporinum
TGTGAAGAGTGATGGCTATAGCATCCTCTGTAGATCTATTTCTTCTGTATGCAAACTGGTGTTTATCAAATGTATGCAGAAGACCAGAAATGATGTGCGGGCAGACCAATTTCTCAAAGCACTTCATGATGATAGGAGTGAGTGTCACTGGTCTGTAATCATTGAGGTTATTGATAGGCAACTTCTTTAGCAGTGGAACAATGGTAGAAGCCTTCAAAGATGGAATAGTGGACTGGGGTAAAGACCGATTGAAGATCCTGGTAAAGACTCCAGTCAACTGATCAGCACAGTCTTTAAGCACTCGGACAGGGATACCATCAGGACAGGCAGCCTTTCTAGGCTAAAAAAAGGACATAAAAGGGTGGGGGAAAGCACTGCAAACTAGACATTAAAGAGAAAAAGGTGCCTTAAAAAAGAACCAATACATATATATATATTATAATATAATAACATATTAATATAATACAGCAATTGCAATCCCACCCCTTGTGAAACAGGGAGACATGGGATCATTTTCATTGCAGTAAAGAACTTATAATTGTGTTACCTTTGAGAAAGAATCTTTTGAAATTTGAGAGCAAATTTTCAAAAAGGGGAACTGTTTATAAAATGGACAACATGGATGATACAACGCATAAGAAACAGACATATATTGCGCATTTGGATTTTAATACAAAAGATAATGCTAATTTCAACCAAAAGAACTAAACCAAAGAGCTCTTTTTTCCATCTTAAAAATAGCTAATTCCTACAATAGGCTTCTGATCATTAGCATAATAGAATATATTTGGTAGAAATGTGAGCTAACAAGCAACGAAACAAACTTTACCTCTACTAAGAATTTATTAGATAACTCGTAATGAGAAAATATCTCTTTTATCTATTCTTCCTATACAATTGACAACATAGTATTTATTATTAGACTTCCATGCAAAGTTTATAAAGTTAACTTATGTGAAATACCTTAATCACATGTCCTGCTAAAAAATAATCCCTGATTAAGCAAGCAATAATAAAAATACAGCAATATGACATGATTTACATAAAGAATACTGTATTAGAACTTTTTGTTTTTGTAACTCTAGGAAATATCAAGAATAGAGATGGGCCATCTACCTTATTCCAATTCAGTTCCTGTCAGCATTAGTAGACAAAAGATTATCACACACTTGCTATACAGTACATATATTCCAGGGCATTGCTTTTAAATAAATTGTTGTTTCATGTTAATTTTTGTTTACTTTGTTCTGAGTTGATTTATGAGATTAATTTGCAATTATTATATTTTTGTTTTGTACTAAGCTTGTATTGTGCATAAATACATAAAGATGATGCTGTGAACAACCATGTACTACCAGAAGAATGACACATGTTTGTTAAAGCAATGTCAACCTAACAGTGGAAATATGCACCTTATTTCAACAATAATTCGATAGCGAGAACTTGAAACTTGAATATATTTTAAGTGTGTAAAAGTGTATTTATAAATCACATTGTTTATTTAACAATTATTTCATAGGAAGAAAGTTATGCATGAGAGAGAGAAAAAGAGAGGAGCAGACAAGCAGAAATAGCCTGAGGTGCGCATTAAGGTGATAGGATTCAGTAATCTGTATCAGTTGCCATGTGTTCTCAAAAGCAAATGGTCCGTAAAGTTATGATCAAATACTTAGAAACTGGATGTGCAATTATATGTGAGCAATAAGCTGTAATTACTGACTATAAAAATATCACTTGTCAAAAATAGTTAGGATTCAGAAGATATCATTCACTACATACTTATCACATTTCTATCTTCTTTTAGTTCTTCACAAATTTCAATGAAATATATCCAAAATCAACTTCAACTTTGTCAGGTAAGTCATACTGAAATTTACATGAAATGTGACTCCATGGTCAACAAAGGCTTTAATACTAAACCCTCCTGGTACAAATCCAAATTCTGTTCCATACCCCACAATATTTGGATATAAAGTATTTCACTTTACTTTGAACGCTTCTAAAATAGGAGTCCAATGAGATTTGGCAGTGTACAAATTAAACTAACAAATGGTATAAAAATCCTAACTTGATTATAATTAATTTAGATTTATTGCATTAATTACTTACAACTAGTATTACTTCTCTCCACATATTTAATAGTGTTCTTATGTCAGGAAAAAATATAGACTAGTAGATTTTGGAATCTATACTTAATATTTTGAGGACCCTAGAGCTACATTTTAAAAAAATAACATTTTAAGATATTTTTATACTTTCATCATTATTATTCTTATAGTTTTAGAAATGAATTAAACTATAAGCCTGAGACACTTATTGGGGGAAAATGCCACTGGATTTAACAATACTTCTAAGCCCGCTGTTAAAATGAACATTTATATGAATATTTCTTGAGATACTGTGGCAAATATTTCTCTCAGCAGGTTGGTCATATTCCTGTTAGGAGGACTTGACCTGCATGGTAATTCTTGCCTTGTCTTCTTAGTTATTCTTTTGTCAGAATTATAGTGCGCAAAGCAGGAATTATTGCTAATTATATTATTATATCAGGGGAATTTTTTAAATAATGTTTTGCCATTCTTGACCACAGTTTCCAATTATAAGGGACCACTGGGAATTTAGAGTTTTTGCTGCTTTTAATTGCAGAAAGATTGAGGATAAGAAAGCAATATAACTCAACTCCAGAGAATTTTTCATTCTGTCCCCAGTACAGTTAATTAGAAGAATGGTGAATAATCTTAGAGCTTCATCTATCCTCTAGAAGTATTGAATCCAGCTTTCTCAGGTCCTCCAACTATTACTGTGGAACTGCAATTTTTAAACAAGAATGGAAAATTTACTACATACCTTTGTGAGAGGGAATTGTGCTCAATATTCAGTAGGAACAAAATGAGGACGTTGTTGTAGAGTACTGGGCCTAAGATGTAGTCCCATTCAATTCCCATGTTGAGTGTGGTCAGTCAGTGATGCTGTCTATCTCATGTTTTTAACACTTACTAAGAAGTAGGTTGTGGTCTATTTTTTCAAATACCTTATTAGAATCCTGGTCCACTAATTAGTCACTTTGTCAAAGAATGAAATAAGATTTGTTTAACATGATCTGTTTTTGACAAACCCATGTTGGTTTCTGTTTTTAACTTTGCTTGCTTCTATGTGTTCGCAGATTCATTGCTTGATTTTCTTTTCCAGGATCTTCCCAGGTACTGATGCCAGCCTGACTGGTCTGTAGTTTCCTAGATCCATTTCTTTTTAATCGCCTTTTTTAAAAGATGGGAACCATATTAGCTCTTTTACAGTCCTTTCTGTCAGCCTTGGGAGTCATATTTGTAAAAGGCCTCTGCGGCTGCAACAATTAGTGCCTGGGAAAATGGGAGGGGTAATGTTCACACTAAACTGGGGACAACAACATTCTTCCCAGAGCCAAGGACATGTCAACCTACACCTGGAGAAGGAGTGGCAGAAGGAAGGACTTCGTTTGGGAAGGAGTTGGGTTGGGCCATGTGATCCTTGATGGCAGCAGGAGAATGGATCTTTGAATTTCTCTTGGGGACGGAAAAACCTGGAACTTCAGATTCAGGTTTTTCTCAGATATGACTTCTTCAATAAATTCCTACTTGGATGAACTTTGCTTCTGAGTGCTGATTGAACAAGGGGGGGTTTCATTGGAACGCTGACACTCTCATAGTTCTCCGATGCTACAGAATTTTTGAATGGTTTCAAAATCATGTCTTCCAGCTCCTTCATAACTCTGGGATGTAATCCATCTGGTCTTGATGATTTGAATTCATCTAGGGTAGGCAGGTGTTCTCTTACCATTTTCTTGCTTATTTTAATTTGTATTTTTAATATGTCTTTTATGGTTCTGGTTTTGGTAGGTTGTGCTATTTTTTTCCTTTTGTGTGAAGATACATGCAAAGAATGAATTAAGCAGGTCTGCTTTCTCCCTGCTGCTTGTCCTGCTGCTTTCCATCATCTCCCATTAATGGACTGATTGTATCCTTGATTTTTTTCTTGTTTTTTACATGTTGAAAGAAACTTTATAAAAAATATTTTTCACATTTGTTGCAAGTATTAGTTTATTCTGAATCTTAGGTTCCTTCCTTCATCTTGGCAGATTTGGGCTATGTGCTGGTATTTTGCCTTAGTTATGTGTCCCTCTTTCCATTTTTTATATTTATTCTCTTTGTCTTTCAGTTATTAGAGAGTTCTTTATGCAGCCATGCTGGTTTTTTCTTGTATTTCTTATTTTTTATTTTTACATTATATTGTGGTGGATTGGACTTTTATAATTTATGATTTGTCAGAGCTTCGTGAATTGTTTTCCCCTCTAAGATTTTCATCCATGTAATCCTTCCCAAACTCTCTCTAAATTGGTTGTATGACTCTCACCCAAAGTTCCTGAAACTTCAACTCCCTCTATCATTTCATCTCTGTTAGTAAGAATTAAGTCTAGGATAGCTAGATCTTTCATTTCCCCCTCTACCTTTTGAAAGACAAAGTTGTTAGCTAGGCTCATAAGGAACCTGTTTGATCTCTCACTTGATGCAGACTTTGTTTTACAGTTGATGTCAGGGTAATTAAAGCCTCTCATTACTACTGTGGTGTGTTTCCTAGATACATTAGTTAACTGGTTATAAAAAAAACCACATATATTTCTTTTGCTTGATTGGATAACCTGTAGTATATATGTATAGCAATGTCATTCTTTTTTCCTTTTATTTTGACACATATGCATTCAAGAAGACTTTCATGCTTAGTTTTATGCATTTCTACAGAGGGGTAGTGGCTTTTATAATGCAACCCTATCTTCTGTTTTGTTAGATCTATTTCTTTTGAAAATTTATATCCTTCCAGCAGTACATTCCAATGTGAGTTTCATCACACCACGTTTTAGTAGTGGCAACTATACCATACCTGATATGTACTCATATACTAGTATTTCAGGTTCATCCTATTTCTTCCCAAAATATTGAACATTAGTGTATTTGAGTCCTTTATGGCTGAACCTGGGTATACTTCATGCATCCCTTGCTTTTTTTCTTCCTCCCCACTACTCATATGATATTCTAATTAAAAAGTACTTTAACCAGAAATGAGAAAATTTTGTAAGAATGAGAAAGATAAGTAGGAAGGGGATAGATTCAGAACTGAGTCAGCAGTTGTAATTTGAATACTGTACTGCTAATTCAGCACATGTTGAATCCTGCAAGAGGACTTGTGCAGAGCAGTACTGAGATATCCTGCCATTAACCTATTAGATCACACAAGGGCCTTTAGCTTGACATCCAGAATGAGTAGTGGGTCTGCCCTATTTCAAAGAAACAGCTGTGAATTGTGTATATGTGTGCTGGAGCATTAACCTAACAAGTAATTATGGAGGACTGTGTGCTTAGCTAAAGTCAGTGGACTGGTACAGCAGTTTAAATGAACTAATGATTCATCTATGACAAATGGCCTATTGCCAAACTTGCAACTACCAGAAAAGAAATTAATGGTCTTTCATTCCTTTTCTCTTATAAAAATGATCTTGCTTTACTTACACAGAGAGCCCTTCATATGCCTTAAAAGTAGTGCCATAAGACACCTTCATGGCATTTCTGACCTACATTAAAACTATATCCTCCCTGCAATTGTGAAAGGAATGTCTGGTCATGAAGCTATTAAAGAAAGAAAGGGAGAAGAATGATGAAAAATGGCTACAAAGTCATCCAATTTTAAAAGAAAGCCTGCCACTACCATGAACCTGCTTGCAGGCTGGGTCACTGGGTTTTCTTTACAGGGCAAATCCATTTACCCTTTCTAGAAACTTATCTTTATATTTGCAAAGCAATTCCTCTAGCTAACCATATTGTTTGCATTCAAAATGGATAGAAGTGAAAATTTTAGGGTATTGCCTTATCTTCTCTAAGCCAAAAATGTACTAAATTCTAAAGGGAAAAAAATGGCTTAGTTCTTAATACATTAGTTATTCCATAGTGGGAAAATCAATAACAAGCACAAGTGACAGGAATACAAATGAGTTCTTTTCTAGGGTAATCTTTCCAAAGTTCTTATACATAAATATATAGGAATGTGGATAAAGAAAAATTCTTGTATTGGTATTTTTGAACAATCCCAATTTCTATAATGGTCTTATGGAAAGTGATCAGGATTTAAGAATAAAGTGTATTTAAAATGGCTTTAACTAGACATTTTTGTAGACTTGCTCTCAAAAATGCTCTGACATGACAAAAGAAAAGAGTGCCAAAAGAATACAGAGTCTCTTGGCAGGGTCTCACCTGTTCTTTGTAAGACAGTCCTTGACTAAATGGCTAAAAGTAAAATAATAATGCATGGTTTTCTACATTCCACAGGCTTCTTGCCAACACCGCTATTTTGCTGTAAAGTCAAGACAAGATCATCTGAGAAAATGGAAGTGTTGTTAATTTCCAACTATGTCTCCAAACAACTCTAGAAAGATATTTTCCCAGACCATAATGTCTAAATATATTATGAAAGCTTTTGCTCCTAAAATTCTTATCTTATAGGACGTGAAATATTTTATATTATACTTGTAGCCATTAGATTTAAGTGTCGACTTTGTTACTATTTGGCAACTCAGCTATATATGGGGGTAGCAATGTTTATACAGAGATTCCTTTGGTGCTCTCTCACCTTTTAAAAATTTGTTTCTTATTCATTTTAATTTAAAAAAATAAATAGGAAGATGGAACTCTGTAAAGTATTGTACAAACCAAAGTATCCTTTTTTTTAAAAAGTGGCTGCCTCTTGCCTGTCACCTCTTGAATAACTACATAGACATTCTTAAAGTGAATGTCCATAAGATGACGCTTTGTTGCAATGTATCCATTGGTGCATACACAAACATACATAAAATACAATAGCATTGGGCGCTGCTGAGTATACTAGGGGGAAAGCTGGTAAATAAACGGCTTACAATTCTAATCCATAATCCCTTCAAATTCTCAAAATGCTCAATAATTCATAAATCTGCCTATCCCCATTGTATTTATTTAATTATTAAATTTATTTGCCACTGAGAAGTGACTTGAACATGTGGTCTAATTTTATTATTTATTTATTTATTTTTATTTTTCACATTTATATACCGCCCCATTCCGAAGACTCGGGGCGGTTTACAGCTTATAAGCAATACTCTTACATCAGTATATTAATCCAACTGTAACAACTGAAACTGATTTAGAGTTTTAGGATAATAAGAATCCTTTTCAAATGCAATTTTTTTTTTTATTGTGAAGATTTAATTTAAATGGGCTATGCTTCTGTTCTTCAAGGTCTTGCCATGTAAAGGATCTATCCAGGAACTTTGAATTTGATGAGTCAGCTATTTTCATCCTCTCTTTGTGAAGGGTTTCTATCTCTGTTGTTATAATATTTGTTTTTAATGTGATTTTTACATATTTTTAGATCTGTGTGTTTTTTATTATATGTTGCGTACTGCCCAGAATCTCCTTTGGTGAGATGGGTATCTTTATAAATTTGATTAATATATTAATTAAATAAAATGTTTTTAAAGTGATCATTATTATGTCTATCCTCTTTCTCTATGGTAAAGCTAGAAATAAAATGGAAAAACTTATGTCTCAGTGAAAGTTGGCATTTTTCTAGTAGGGGTATCATTATGCATTCCCCAATGACTAAGGATTGATTTCTTTCATCTTCAGTGTTACCATCATCTGGAAAAGAAATGACCAAGAACAGACATTGCTGAAATTTATTGGAATCTTTTTCCTCTTGCATTTGCAATATTATTTTAAAATAAAAATAAGGGCTGTTTGATATACATTCTTTTGGCACCTGGTTAACACTTTTCCTATTCCAAAGCATAAAGCTCTTGCCTATATGGACAAAGAATGAACTGGGGAAAAGGTGAGAGTTTAAGAGAAAATCATGAAATAAAAATATCTCTGTCTTGATTCTGTTTAGTGTAAGATGAGGCAGAGGAAAACTATTAGAGGCTTTTAGAGTTCTGTTATTCTATCCCACAGCAATAAAAAGTATTCTTTGAACCCCTGTCTTGCCTGTATTACTTGACCTTGCCTACCTTTAATGGGCTGACAACTACTAATGATCAAATGTTCAGCAACTGTTTTCAATAATACAATCAGTTCAGAACATATTTCATTACTTGAGCTTGACTATAAAACAGTAAATTATCAAAATTATATTAACTATTTGAAGAAGGAACTTAAAAAAGAAACCATTCTTAATCAGTATAACCTAGTTTAAACTATATCTCAGACACATTTGCATTTGTTTTCCTGAACTGGCTATTATAATGCCATAACTAGCATATTAATAACACATTCTTTGAAGGCACCGCAATATTAGATTATTGATAATGTTTGTTTTATTTTAAGCCTCCAGGCTGCAGGGAACGATTCTCTTTTGTCTTTAAGTCAAACTGGGAACGATGGGAAATTTCTAAAAGCTAGGCTCTAAAGCTAATTTTCATGTGTTTCTTGTTAAGAACAACAGTTTTGCAGTTTTATTTTTCCATCCTCTTCTATCCTCTGGAATCTTCCATCTGAGTGCAATAAAATGAGTAGATAAGCTGAAGAAATTAGGAAGGCAGTATAGAGATGTATGCCTTGATTAAATGAAATTGGATATCCTTGATGGTTTCTTTCTCCTGGAAGAATAAACATTAAGTTTCATCTGTTTCATCGACTTGATATTCCATTTGCGAACCCACAAATCACCAAATGTAATCTGCATCACAGTGAATAGACAATACAATTTTCATTCCAATACATTATTGAAGTTAACAACCATGTCTAATGATAGTCTTTAAAATTGGGAAAATTAAAACCATGATAATCATATGAGCCATAGCTTCAACAGAGAAAATCTGGATATTTTTCCCTTTCATGAAAATTTAACCATTAACATATTAATCTGTTTACAATATCGACATGGAATCAACTAAGGCAATGTTTTTATAAAATGTGATCAGTCTTTATTTTCACCCTGTTTATTTTTCCCCATACACTTTGGAATATTTTGATCCACCTCTTAATAGTCTTTTTTATCTGGGTAATAGAGCTAAAAAAAGATCTTTGGTAATCATTGCCTACATTCAAACTGCAAATATACAAACAATATCCAGATTCCTTACCTTCCTAACAAAACGAAACAAATAAAACTACCTGGTCCTAGTGAAAGTGTGTGGGTTTCTGTGTGAGGTAATAGAATATAGAAAGAGAGATTTAATTTACAAATGAAGTAAGATAAACTTCCCCTCAAATCAAACTCATCTCTAGGATACCATATGGGTATGTCTGTGTTGTTTTCTTGTTAATGGTTGGAAAGTGGTTGATTATTTCCTTCTTACAGATTTTTTTCAAACTTCCCAGACCAATTTATAATATGTAATATCCTGAAAACTTTCCAGGATATAATATACTAAACACAGAATGACTGGGCCTGCTTGGGTTTTTTTAAAGCTCTACCAAAGCAGCTGTATGCATCTACCAACTGTAGTGTACACTTCTATATAGAGATCTTATTTACACTCCACTTACACTTATTTAAACTGTGGTGGAAACAGTGGCAGAAACTGTCATTAAGATAATTGGTAATAAACTTTATAAACCTTTTTTTTTTTGCAAAAAGGAATTTGTATCACAAATCTGTCACAATATAGAAGACTTAGAATTCCCTAGAAATTCCCTAGAAGCCAAATTAGTGCCTACAATGCCTACATTTTGGTTTAAGGAAAGACCTGTTTTGTTTGTTTTATTTTTTTTTAATTCTGAACTTTAGGATGTAATAATTACAATCTAGCCATTTTCTATTCTACTCACAAAAATTTATTGCTCCACTGTTGCATCAGTAGGCGGTTAGTTTATGCAATGGAGAGAATCTATATAGTAAAGGAACATTTCCATAGGTTGACTCCTCATTCCATTTACAAGACTAGAAGCATTTATCTGTGATTTGTTTTGTTTATGGATAATTTTCATTGACTGAGAATATTGATTTTCCAGATTGCCTGTTCTGTCATGAAGATCTTCACATTCTACCTTGGAAGATGACAGACAAGACTCATAAGCTTTCGTATCCTCTTCTTTTTCCATTTTACATCATAGTGAAAATAGCAGCATACTTCTGATTTTAATGAGGGAAAGCTCTGTAATGTTCTTGGTAACCCAACACTTTGCTGAATGACAGACTAAAAGAAGTATAATCATATGGAGAAAAAAGATTCTCTACAATTCATCACAAAAAAAGAGCTTTTGGAAGTACACTAACAATGGACCCTTGGTAAGACAAGAAGTTCAATTGTACAGTATATTGCTCACCACATTTGAAAATGACACTGTTTATACATAAGACTGTAATGAATTACAATACATCAGCTGGTTACCAGATAACTAAGCAGATTTTTGAAAATGATCTCTTCACACTGCAGAACAAGAAGCATGAGAATTTTTCCATTCTAAAAGGTCAGTTATCTTCCATCTGCACTCAGTACCTACAGGCATCTTTCTAATGTCAAAAGAGCTTTGGTTCAGCATCATCTGTTGCTACTGATGCTTCTCATGTTCCTTATTTGTCGACTGAAGAAAATGCAACTTTAACAGCTGCTGTACTTGCCAGTATTCTACATTTGTCAGAAGGAAGGGAAACACATATGGTGATCCTTTGCATACCAGTTAACAATATTAATTTCATATGTTTAATAAAGTGACTTGCATTGCTGTAAAATGCATACCAAAATTAGGAACACTTTTTGGTTGCAGTCTGGTATTAGCCATTTGTTTGAACATAGGAAATTAATCAAGAGCCTTGGTAAAGAAAATATTTAGATCTTTTCCTAGCAAATGACATTTTAGTCTAGTGAGTTATGAAAATATGTGCATAGCTTATAATTCCATTTACTGTCCAAACCTATAAAGTTTGGTTAATTGAATAAAATATGGTTTTGGAGTCCTTTGCTCTCAGTCTGGTTGTTTGTTTGCAAACATTTCATTACCTGACTAGGTAACATCATCAGTGCATGGATGCTGTTACCTAGATGGATAATGAAATGTTTATGAGATAATGTTTATGATATTCAAACAGTCAAGCATATTGTTGTAAAATATCGGCCTTTTATATACATATAACTATAATACTAATGTAAGTCAGGAGTATGGAATGAAAAAAAGGAGAACAAGTTTAACAAGTTTAACTTTAATATATGAGCGACATATATTCCAAATATGGTTTAATAACATATGTACTGTATATGGGCAATCACAATCTCTTTTTGTCTTCTAGTGATGTAATGCCCTAAAGCTCAAATGAAAGTGACTAAAATGACTTCTGCATTGTGAAAATCACAAGGGAAAAGCATGACTTTTGCAATCTCTGTCAGCATTAGTTATGGGAAAATGTTTTGCAGATGCTCCCATGAAATGGATTGTTACTTCCAGCAAGATATTTCTGGGTAAGTTAAGAAATATTGTATTCCTATACAGATGCCACAACAGTTTCCAAATTCACATAGAAGGGATAGCTCTCATGCCAAGGATTGGATAGGAAATATCCTGGATTACCTGTTTCAATGGTAATAAATCAGCAGCAACTTTAACACATAGATCTTCAAAATTCAAGCATCTTGTTATTAAAAAAAGTTTTTCATGTACATGTGACTATTATACTAAGATAAGACAAGAGCACAAAATGAGGAAAAAAAGGTCAAGTAGCAATCATAATCAAAGAGCAATCAGAACCAAATTATAAATCAGAGATATATATCAACAACTAGGAAGGTCTTGCTCCTCAAGGCTTATGCAATGCATAATTATAAAAAGAAATGCTTTTTCACAGAGTTCTCCTTTTATCTGTTTTACCAGTTCTCCATGTTAATTACTATATGTCCTATTCAGTCTTGGTAAACTGTTTCATAGCTCTGCTATGAAACTTTCTAATCTTTCTAATCTTTCTTTTTTACATTCGCTTTTCCATGGATGGCAATTGTCTTATTGATCAAATATGTCTTACTCTGTCATTTTGTTATCAGGTTTTGGCCCTAGTAAGACAATCCTAGTTGTTTAAGCACCACTCATTTCAGAAATGCTAGCACTCTATTAACAGTATAAAAGAGTGGAGCTAGGCAAATCAAAAGGACAATAATCAAACAGAGAACAGATTAGGCAGTTGTAATGCAATAGCTTTATTGACTGAAAAATGTATTTTTTTCTACAAAGCTTTCCATCTCTTTTTCAGAATTCAGTCTTTTTTCAGAATACACATAATTGGTATTATGACAGTAGAACAGTCTAGGAATCTCTCTCTGTGTGTCTCTCTCTCCCTCTCTCTTTTTCAGATTTCATTTGATCTCATCCAGATTCTCTGAATCTTTCTTTCTTCTCAACTCATCACCCTACCTTTGAATATTTGTTCAATGGTTCAGTTTTAATTATTCTCTACATACAAACATTCTTTTTTCCTACTGACTTTTCTCACTTTTCTATTTAATCCACATTTCTTAGAAACCTTTCATTTTTAATTTATTTCTATCTCTTTTTGAAATCACATGGACTTAAATAATTTATACCCATAGCTTCACCTTACCATTATGTTACTCCTGAATACCCAGTTCTCAGTTCCTTATAATGAAGTGTACAAAACAGTTTTCTAACACAAAACCATTCTCTCTCTTTCTCTCTCTTTGACAAATGCTCATTTCTTACATAAGACCCATACTGCTCACTAACCTTCAACAAAAATGTTCATGCCTTAATATTTCTCCATTTTTCCATCTTGAGGTAAACTTTGTATTAAATAATTCAAATTTAGCTATTTAACCTTGGATTTTACCCCATTTATGTATATTTACAACAGTCCACTTCATTTCCAGTTGTTAACTCCATATTTACCCAAAACATCAAATAATTAAATAATTGAGACCTATTCACTTGATCATATATTTTCTCTAACAGACACAAAGTAAATTTTCTTTATTGTTTTAATTTATCCATCCATGCTGAGCAAAAAATCTGGACAGTTATTCCCTATTTATCTTAAAGCTGTACTGGCCTTCCTAGACTTTGGTTATGATAATATTTTCCAGCAGACTGCATTCATTCACTACAGTATTTTGGACAGTGTTTTCCAAAATTCATCTCTGGTTCTTTCATTATCATAATTCCTGGAGAATAATGTACAACTATCCCTTACTTATGATATGTACTCACAACAATCTTCACAGCATCAACTAATACCTTTAAATATAGATTTTAACTATTTAATTCATATTTTAGCCAGCACCTTCATTTTCATGTAGATATTTGTAAATTCTACCCCACTCTACTTAGTAAAGGAGAGCAAGTTTATATGCCTGAGGATATATTAAATAGAATTGAAAAGCAGTCTCCTCTGTCAATATTATTTTATCTCTTATTAGCATAACAGAATTTCCTATAATAACAGTTTTAATTTTCACAAATGAGAACTATTCTTACAAGGATTAATTCAGCAATACTCTATAAAATATATAACATTATAAGGAATAAACCAAAGCATTATCAGCAAACTCAGTGAAATTAAATAATACTAACCAGAATCTTGAAGCAAGGCTAATTCAATAATTACTTTCATAGAGTCTGTATCTATTGTATCTTAATTCAGTATATGGGTTGTTCTTGATTCAAATTTACCTTTGTAATGCTTATGATTATGACTTAATGTGATGTATGAACAGTCATTGTGGCCTATTCAGAAAAACATGGTTAAAAAAATAAGGCTGACTATGACGTGGAGATGCAAATAATGAGAAATGTGTGAACTAATAAAATTATTTTCCAGAATAGATTCTAGAAACATTCAAAAAATTTCTTCCATATTGAGAAAATAATCTTAGTCTCTTGTAAATCAGTCGTTTTTATTTTAAGATAGTAAAATACAAAGTTCTTAATTAGTCTGCCTTTTCTCTGTTAAAATGTCACATTATACAGAGACATGGTGAGCCAAAGAACGAATAGAGAAAAATGATAGTAACTAGTCACATCTGTTCTACCAATTTGATGTGTATTCCATGCTAATTCAACATTGGTGATGTGTCTCGATATGCCATATTATTCAGTCCATAGTGTCTGACATCAATTCTATGTACCTAATGTGACAATGGATTCTCATTATAATATGGAAAATCTATGCTTCATTATGCTGGCTCACACTTCAGGATGCTATTAGAGTAATTGGTTTTTGCAGTGTGTTTTTTGCTATTGTGGTGGAGTAGAACATATTTAGTTGCACTGCTCATAATTATAACTTGAAAGGCATATATAAGTCTACTTCCAGATGTGACTGTTCATAATTTTGAAATATGAAGTTTAGATCGTGTGTGATAATCGTAGTTCCATGAAATGGTAATCAATCAATGCCACAATATATCAAATCTTATCCTGCCAAGCTGAAACTACTCAGTATGTAAACATTCACAGAGGTTATTTTGTCTAAACAATACAGTATACAATGAACTCTGATTCCAAAAGTTGGATTAGAAATCATTGTCTCCTAGTTTTTAGCTTGGTACCTAAATCACTAGATCAATTTGTCTTTCTAATAAAAACCAGAATGCAAGGATAATTTCTTACCTAACGTGATTCTAGTGACTCTAGTTCAAGAACATTAAATAAATATAAATATATGTATATGTATCTATTTGTGTGTGTGTGTGTGTTCATTACCTTGTCTGCTGTGGCTAACTCTAGTCACATATGAATTTGAGACATCAGTGACCATTTCTCATGCTATATCATTACAACCAACTCTAAGCATGTTGTTCTATATTTATGAATAATTTTATGTCTCCCCATAACAGAGATTTTAACTTTTGGCATTTATTTCGAGGTGATATATCTTCACAAGGTTATTCTTTGTTATCTTATTTTTTTGTCATATAAGTACATAAATATCTACCCTAAAGTTTGAAAAACAGGAAAAGCTTAAAAGGTTTTCCATGGTACTTGTAAACTAAATTTAGATAGACTTATCAGATGTAAGTGTCTCATGCATGTGAAATCACTTGCCTGTCCACAGACAGCCAAATGGGGAGATTAACACAAGAATACTGATGAAGATTGACAATCATTAGAAATCAGACCAGTGCAGAAAGAAAGAAACAAAATCAGAATCATTAGTAAGCTAATGATTTTGCAAAAGGCTTTTTTTTTTGGCTAAGTTGTTTCCAGAAAATAATTGCAAAAATAGAGTTTAAAAAGAAGTGTAGTGAAGCCTGATCTGAGATACACATGATTGAACTATATGGATGAAGTATATTGGTAAAAACTTATCTAGTCAGTAAATGGGAGTGAGAACTATTTCTCTTTGTTTAAGAATTGCTTTAAAAGCTACAATATCTAAATGATGACAGTTCTTTGAATTAAATACAAATGGACATCCTGGAAAGCTTTTCATTTAATTATTCAAAGGTAAAGAATTTGACAGTACAAAAACATGGTGCTGAACATGTGTTTTTGTCTTGTACTGTTCCTCTTTTCTATAATCTTCCAATCCAATAATTCCCAGCCATCTTGAATTGATAATGTCTGAGAAAGTAACAACAAAAATTTAACCTGCAAATTTAATGAAATAAAAAGCAAAGTCTGGAAGACATAGCAGATTCTTTCTTGTTTGACTTCTTTAAGCACACAGGAGTCTGAAGTTATTTATATTTAAATGAGAGCTATTATGTTTTGGTGAATCCTTTGGGAGCTACTGGCATTGTATAGGCTTAATGTAATATACTACTATTTACAATTTTTAGAATTATGATAGATGGAAAAATATATTTCATAATCTTACCACATTCTACCAAGATAGAATAAAGCAAAATAATATACTTATAGATGTACTGTACATCAAACAATTTTAAAACATTTGTCTATATTTGTTTTTTCTTTATTTATTGAGGCATCAGAATTATTTTTGATTCAATAATGCCAGAATGAGAGTCATAAAATGGAGACAAAAGGTTATATGAAGAAATGGCATTCGCTTAAGAGTATAGTTAGTATTCAGTGATAGTTCCATTTGCCCCCATTTGACCTTATCATAAAGCATTCCATCATCGTATATTTGCATAGCTTTAGAAATGTCTTTGCTCTGAAGAATTTGAAAAGAATCCTGTTACATGTGTAGTAATGAAATTATATGATCCCAGGTATTTTTCTGGATTGTGTGAAAATGTTAATTTTGCAGTTAATATTCCACAAGTTATGATTTGAATCATACCATTCCATCTCATGGAGGAATGCATCATAATATAAATAGGTAAGCTATTTAACTTGATTTTTGTTGCTCAATGATAGATAGTATCACTGAGCAATTTATAGTAAATCTAAACATATGTCAGGCAAAAGCAACCAGAACCACTAGTGAAGTATCTCAACAGTAGTTTTATTGCTAGTCATCAATGTTACAAGAATCTCACCAGACTAAGATGGCAAGATAATGGCAGGTGGGGTTTTGCCACTTACCGTACTGCAACAACTATAAATTTGGGCCCCTTACCTGCAGATTCTATCACAGCATAGCTGATCTTTTTTTCAATCTGTCTCTTACCATTTTAAATATAGCTTTGGTCACTTCTAGAAAATAAAACTGAATCTAAAACAATACTTGTTGACCAATGCAAGTGGCAATGACAATTACTATTGTTTCAGGATAAAATTAATGATAAAATTATGAAACTAATATGCTTTTTTGTATTTGCCTTATATTACAGCACCTATATACAGTACCCATTGGATTAACCAAATCTTTGTGATTTGTTATTGCATACCATCAATCTATTGTTGACTCTTAGCTATTACAGCGATAGACACCAAATCTAGAGATGCATCTATCAAAACACCAAATCTAGAGATGCATCTATCTGGATATTCTCAAATAAGTTGGACTAGAATCCAGAAGGCACATGTTCAAAGCCATCCTTACTCAAGGAAGCTTACTGAGTGGTTTTCACCTCTTAGCCAAGCTCTACTCATAGAATTATGTTGTGGAAAAAATCTGTACTTGTTCAACATTTAACAGAATGGAGGGAGTTTGCCTAATGTTAAAATGTTATAGGACTCCAAGCCCTCAATTTTCATCTAACTTTTACAAGCCTTTTACTTATTTACAAATTCTGATCTTAAATGTCTTACATATTTCAGTCATCTATATGAATACCCTTAGGTATTCCTTGTATCTACATCCCATGGTAAACAATTTCAACTGACTTACTCTTTCTCCCTCTGTAGTAAATGCAGAAACAGGACTTTGCATTCTATGAAGCACCATTATTTGGTGAATGCGGTATGTCCTATGACAGGGATGTCAAACTCAAGGCCTGCAGACCGCATCCGGCCCATGATGAGGCCGAATATGGCCCACATGGCCATCCTGGAAACTATAAGGGTCCAGCCTGCGTCACTTCAGCTTGGCCCACATCATCCTGGTGTGCGTGTGCGCACACAGGCCCAGTTCTCCATTGCCGCATGCAGAGCAACTAAAGTGGTCTGTGGGACTACGGTAAAAAAAAAAGAAGTGCAGACCTTCCAACCTCACAAGATTTTTTTTTGTGAGAAGTTGGAAGGTCTGATCTATTTTTTTTACCATAGTCACACAGACTACTTTACTTGCTCTGCATGCGGTGGCAAAAGGAGCTGGAAAGGTTAGTGAAGGGATATGGCTGCCCTTGATGGCGGCGGGATGAGGGTTTAGCCTGGCTGAAGGGCCCTCAGGTAAACTGTGGCAGGGTGGAGT
The DNA here is from genome assembly GCA_032468155.1 of Oxyrhabdium leporinum. Taxonomy (NCBI): domain Eukaryota; kingdom Metazoa; phylum Chordata; class Lepidosauria; order Squamata; family Cyclocoridae; genus Oxyrhabdium; species Oxyrhabdium leporinum. The sequence goes on from JANHFL010000889.1 coordinate 230,511, forward strand.
GAGTGGGGCAGCCAGTTCCAAATCATATTGTTTTATTAAAAATTCTAAAAAGCATAACACTGTACTCAAGAAATTATTTTATTTTCAATAGGAGGTTAACATTTTGGAACTACAGAAACAAAGGCAAACAAACCAATCCATTTTTTTACAAAAAACAAAAAACAAAACAGACAACTGCTACTCAAAAATATTTGATGTCCAAATGTCCCAAAAAAATTGGCTAAGGCCACAGAAACTGGACAAAATTACTACCAAATTATATCTTCCAAAAAAATCTTAATACATGACTGGGGGAAAATTATAGTTTTTTTTCTATTAAGTATAAATGAAATGAAACTGGTTTGTTTTGAATTTGAGCCAACTCAAAAGCCAAGTATGTCTTTAAACTGGAAAATGTTACTTATTCCTAATATGTATTCAGTTCTCAAGGGTATACGGTACCTCCGGGCTACATTAATTGATGGTGCCATCTCTTGCAAATGGTATTTTTAGCCTGACTTGAAAGGAGTCATCAGGTGTTCCTGATCCTGAAATTTTGGACCCTAGCCAACTTCTACTTGGTCTTAGCTTAAAGACTTTCCTGTGTATGTAATATGCTCACGGCTTTTGTTTCATTGATAAAGATGTCTAGCACTATCATTAAGACTACATTTACCAAAGTATAGTAAGCAGAAGAAATAAGTAATGTTCAGTTTGTTTGTTTTATTAAAACCTTAAGTAATAAATCTTATAAATTCATACCAAGGTTTTGAGAACCTCCCCCCAGTGAAACCTTACAATTCTGAGCTAGACAAAAAGCTTAATGTAAGAACGATATGAAAAATATGAGGAAAAAGAGCCAAGATTCTAGCAAGTAAATATATTTTGAACAATGTTGAATTTTCATTCTTTCTGTCAGTTACAAATCTGATGTTGCATACGTTTTCACCTTTTATTGCTAATTAAATTCTGTATTACTAATGATATTCTTGAAATCAGAGTCTTAACACTCTAGACTAATTACCTAATCAAGTTCCTGCTGCAGACCACGAGAGACTCAGTTCAAGTCTGATCTGGTCTATGGTGTTCATTTTCTTAGCTGTCATTGTTTCTGTTGCTATGCTAATCTTCACTAATCTAAATAAGACATCGCTATTATTCCAAAACGTGATCCACCATATTATTTTTCCTCCAATGGTATTGATTATTCCAAAAAATATTTTTTTCTTCTGGATAATCCAGATTTGTTGCACATAGTTACTAGTAAATATATTTTGATATTGATTTCCTGAAACACAATCCCAAATTAATTGTTCTATGAACCTATTGTTATATAAATATGAGACTTGGTAGGAGGAAGGAAGAAATTAGAGTCATATCCACCCTCCTGAGTATTCAGCTCTAAAATAGCCAGTCATTTTATTTCTGTCATTAACCAGTAAAACAGATAATTGAAAAACATATTCATGTTTAAGTAATCCAGAAAACTTCAAAACAAAGCATTGTACTTCAAGCATTTTGTCTAAATGCTTCTGAAGTAATTCTGATAACGCTTATATAAATTAAAAGTCAGGTTATAAATAATCAAGACTGATCCTTTATTTTGCAATAGCAACACTTTGCTTTTTTTTTAAGAATCACACCCAGTTCTCCAAATTAGATGAAACAAAAAACTTTGCCAGTTTTTTACAACATTAAAAAATCACAATGTAAAAACTCCACCACAGTAATTATATTGGTTAAAATTGGACTTTGAGTAAAAATGTAGCTTCCCCCAATATATATATAAAACATGGGTGTCAAACTCACAGGGTCATGTTTCTGTTACGTGACGTTTCACGATGTTTTTCCCATTCATGGAGCTGGAGTAGGCGTGACATGCACCTGACGCATCCGGCCTGTGGGCTGCCAGTTTGACACTCCTGATATAAAAGAACTGAAATTTTGAGACACTTTTAATCATAATTCATTCAGTGTCATGAGTGTCAGATATCATTTAGACATCATTGTTATTCTAGCAATTTAAATCCTTTTAGCTCTTCTGCTTTTTCTAGTACAAAATGGAAAGTCTCAGGATACCGTCAATGGAAAATACATAACAGAAATGCATATCTGAGAAGAGAGCTGGCATGTCAGTGTTCTTGTCAGCATTCCAATGAAACTCCCCATTTCCATTCAGCACTCAGAAACAAAGTTCATCCAAGTAAGAATTTATTAAAGAAGTCAT
>JANHFL010000890.1:0-12165 GCA_032468155.1 Oxyrhabdium leporinum
GCAGGGGAAAAACTATTTCCAAGATAGGTACAAAAGATGGAGCATTTCCATTACCTCTATTTGTTACAATAAGTGGAAATTATACACTGACCTTTTCTTCAGCTAACTTTCTCCATTTTTAATCATTATACAAGATTTGGAGGAGAACATTGCTGACATATTGCTCCTGCGGGGGCAATTAGCAGAGAAATACATTTTCAGAAAGTCAGCAAAATCTTCTCACTTTAGAGTGGAAAATGATAGGGATGCACCCAGATTCCATGGACAGGCACGTGCCCTTCTGTCATACAAATTCCAACCTGCCTTCTTGTAATTATGAAAAAGTCTATTAGATGCAAATGTCTGAGGACAGGCACTCTAATAATACATGTCATTATCATCTATAAATGTTGCATTAAATAAGAGCCAGACTGATATTCCTTCGTAGGGAAGATTGCCACTTTTGATTACCAGGTAGCATCCAGACTGTACATAGAGCTACGGAGGCAACTTGAAGATAATAATTGATTCTAGGTAAGAAGAGTTTTTGTTATTTATTATTTCATTTAGTAATTAAATTGGTGCATGAGGGGGAACCTCTGGTAAAGTTTAGAGACCAATTATTTTTATAAGCGTATAAACAGTTTTTATTGCTTTCTTTTTGAATGATTTTTATTAAATTCCATTAGAAAATGGCTGCAAAAATGACATAAGTTGCCATTATGAAACAGCTATTTAACAATTCTATGATCCTGAGCCAGCTAACTGTTGGCAAATTCATTCTCAACATAAAAACATAAACTTGCCCTATTGTCAAATTGCAGGCATTGTGTTACGTTTGTGAACTTCAGCTGGGCAACTGGTTTCATCTTCACAGCATCCTGATCTTAATAAACATTCTGAGGATGCTTGTCTCACTCGTCATAAGAATAACTTTCAAAAACCACAGAGTTAGGAGCCTGATAGTACTGCAAAAATATTTTAAAGGCCATCATGTGCAAGAAGGGGGTCTTACATACTTTCCTATGAAATTGATGGCTTGAAATTTAAGATAACATAATCTTTATTGCCATTTGTCTGTGAGCATACTGGCACACATTAAAAATTAAATTCTGTTGCCTGCTCTCAAAAGAAAGTATACAGACATAATACACATATACATATGCTGCACACACACACACACACACACACACACACACACACACACACGGAGATGCAGCTGACCGTGCAAAGTGGCATTCAATGATCCGAAAAGCGGATCCTGCACCTGTGGGAATACGCTAGGAAGAACAAGAAGAAGAACATGTGTGTGTGTGTGTGTGTGTGTGTGTGTGCGCACGCACGTGCATGCACGCCACAGGCAGGATGTGTCATGCGCTGTCCACGCCCACGCCCGTTTAGTGAAGGGGGGGAAAGTTGTGATATGTCATGTGATGACAGTGTGACGCCACGTGTTTGATACGCCTGCCATAGATATACACACACATAGATATATACACACACATATATATTAAGCACTGTCCATTTTGAATACATAGCAGAAAAAGGAAACTTGTCCATTCATAAGGTTGATGCTACAGTATATGGAACAAAACTGTGACTGAATCTAGATGTTCTGCTTTGGATACCACGAAGCCTCCTCCCTGAAGGTAACAAGGAAACAGTTCATGAAGAGGATGTGTACCATCCCAGTCAACACTGTGGACCCTGCTCAAGCATCGCTTATTGCCTGAAGCAGTAATGCTTCTGAACCACACAGTAGTGCAATATGACAATAAGATCCAGACCAAAAATCAGGAGGAATTTATTGATGACGAGAGCTGATAAGTGTGGTGAAACAATTTACCTGGAACACTGGTGGACTTCTCTACAGAGGTTGGTCAGGACTGATGGCCATCTTTCATGGTTGGTTTGGTAGATTCTTAACACGGGGTTTAGGCTAGGTAACTTTAATCTCATATCTTCTCTGATTTATATAGTTCTAGTATTCTCCTATTCTGTATAAACTACATTATTTAGACTTCCAAAATGCCCAATAGAGACCTATCAGAAATGACCTACAGAAATAGCCCTTCTAGAAGTTGTTTCCCACAGTGGCTAAACAGATGACTAGGAAAAACAGTTTCCTTTTAATTGGCATTCAGGGACACCTTACCTGTCTTGCTATACCTGGGGTAGAGTAAAGGTAAATCACCTTTTTGCAACTGAGGATTGCACTATTTACTATTTCATTTAGGAGGGCTGCCAGGGTTATAAGGTGTATGTGACATCACCACATGGAGAACAGCTGGGAGTTTTGCCTTTAGCCCAATTTTATTTGAGGCAACTAGAGAAGGCTTTTGTAGAATAAAATAAGTAGATGAAGTCACTGGAAATGTAAACTGTCTTATAGATTTTTTTTTCTTAAAACAAACATTTTCCCAGACAATTTTATAAGGGGTTGCGGTAAGACAAAAGGAAGGGCAAGAAGGCCTTGTCACTCTATAGCTATTGCAATTAGGGGAAAATTAATTTATAATCTTCTCCAAATCTATAAAAATTGGTGATGGTTAAGACTTCTCATGCAGTGAACTCTGTAGTTTAATAATGATGCACTGTGTGAATTTTATTTTTCAGTGGAGAACCTCAATTGCTGGTATGTGTCATAAAGACTGTCCCCGTGTTTTTATATTTATCCTTTGGCTGCTCATAAGAAAAAAATAATGGATGAGAATCTGGTCTATTCAAATTTTTAGAGCAACATTTTGATTCCAATATAAGAAAAACAGAGTTAGTTTGGTATAACGCAACAGAACAGAAACTGGGAGACCATGAGTTCTAGTCCTGCCAAGGGCACAAAACCAAGTGTGTGACTTTGGGAAAGTCACTCTTTCTCAGCCCTGGGAAGGAAGCATTGAGAAACCATTTCCACAATCTTGCAAAGAAAACTGTAGGGACTAATCCAGGAAATTGCCTATATAAGGTTAAAAACCTTTGCGTAGCTTAAAGTTGGTTAAAAACTGAATTGCATAGTTTGCCTGATGATATTCCCCTAAGGAAATTGACCATAAGTAAAAATGAATATATCGCATCACATATTAGGATAGTTCAGAAGGCAGCAGTGATTTATGAAGGCTTTGGGGGAGGAATAGTGGTGGAAAATATAAAACATCTAAGTTGCTCATTTTTGAAAAGCACATCACAGTACAGGTGGTCCTCAATCTACAACCATAATTGATCCAAAATTTAGATTGCTAAGTAAAAAAATTGTTAAGTGAGTTTTACCCCATTTTATGACTTTTCTAGCCACATTTGTTAAGTGAATCACCACAGTTGTTAAATTAGTAACGCAATTGTTAAGTGAATCTGGTTTCACGTTGACTTTGCTTGTCAGTAGGACATAAATGTGAGTCAGGTGTCAAGCATCCAAATTTAAATCACGTGACCAAGGGATGCTTCAATGGTCATAAATGTGAAAAATGGTCCAGTCACGTTTTTCAGTGCCATTGTAACTTCAAACGGTCATTAAGTGAGCTGTTGTAAGTCGAGGACTACCTGTACATAACATCTTCAGAGTGCTATTCATCCTTAAAATACGCTGCAGTGATGAACAATTTTTCCCAAACACTTTTCTGAAGAACACTGCTAACTCACTTGTGTTAAGTTTGAGTTGAGTATCTTCAGTTGACAAGATACAAAACTGAACCAAAAAGAGAGAGGAAAATTCAGGTGTTTAAAATGGCTCTGTTTAGCTGTTCTTTTTTTGCTTACATGCATGAAATTTATTTAAATTGAATAGTAATTGTAAATGAGCATGTATAAATTAACACATGCAAATGGAAAGCAAACCTGGGACGTATAGGCTAGTCTTATAGATTCATTGTGATAGAGGGGAGCTGGATGAGGGAAAGAAAATTTGGTTAACAATTTGGGAAGAGGAGAATGTTTGAGCATAAGGACACCATTGATGACAAAAGTTTCTATCTGCAAATATTGAAATCATTAATCAATAAAGCATTAGTGTTTATCTTACTGTTCTATACAGCATTACTGTTTATTCAAGTCACCTGTGTATCTCATTTTCATCTACATTTTGATGATTCAGCAAGCATCATCTTTGTTATTATAACTTGTTTTCAGTACATATACTTATAAGATGCCACGCTGGGAAGGTGTTTAAGTGTTACAAACTCCAATCTAGAAGGTATGCTACTGGATCGCATTTTTAGGTGTTCTTTTTTTGGTGACTGCATTTGGACCTGGCAACTCAGTCACTAAGTGAAAAAAATCAAATGTCAGACTGTGCTTACGATTTTACTTCAGTGGGGTCCTTGGTGCTCTCAGAGCTTGGTAATTTTTTTGCAGATGTTTAATTATCCAACTAGGTAGCATCATCAGTGCTAGAAGGGAGTGAGATTGGCTCTCTGTTTATATCAAAGTGGCTTTCCCTGACAGGCTTAGTGGGTGTGTTCTTGGTGGTTCCTTGATTAGGCTGTTGTTTTGTTTTGATTTTACTGCAGCTTTCTTTCACCTTACAGTGTCAGAAAGTAGAATGCTCATCCTGGTGAAGCTGTAGTGAATGCAAGGTAAATGCTTCACCTTTCAAGATGAAGCCATAGAACTAGACAGCCAGGTCTGAGCAGTTCTTCTTTTGAACCTTTTGCTGATACCAAACATTTCTTTAAATAGTTTCCCCCTCTCCAGCTCCAGTGAAAGCTTCAGCAGTTGGACAGCTCTCTCTGAATTCTTTCCCTTCTTGGAAACTTTTGCTTCTCTCAGAAAAAAAGCTTTTTGATGCTTCTGAAATGATGTGTCAGTGGTGTTAAGAACCAGAACTCCTCAGAACCAGGAATAAGAAGGTACTGTATATCAATTCTCCATCTTTTTTTCCACTTCCTGATCTATTATCTACCTGTACATACAATCTGGCTTCCAAGTCCTCTTTCTCTTCCTTGTCCTGTCTCATACCAGATGTATCTGTTACACATAAGCTAAGCTTCATTTTCCCATCTGCTACTGAACTTCAGATCAGCAAAGCTAAGGCTCAGTACATCCTTGGCCCACTTAACCAAACTCTATTTCTCTAAGACAAGAAATAACTGGTACAAAGGATATAATAATTCATTTTCTTCCCCAAGCCATGCTGCGCCATTGCTACCTATAAGGGAACACATATTGCAATCCCACAACTCTGTTTATAGTTCTAGTATGCTATTTCCCCAAGGAATACTACTTCCTCCTCCTCATACCAAATGCTTTGTGATTGTTTTACATGCTTTCTCCATTGAATGCTATTTTCACAATTGTTCTTTTCCACTGACATGCTTTTATTGTCTTTGGAAAGTTCATAAGTACTTGTACATGTTGTACAATATTCAATCAGTATTGAGAATATTCATTATTTGGAAATGCTCTTTCCTTTGAAGCATTTTTGATCTGCACATTCAAAGTGGGATGGGTAGGTTTTAAATTAATATTTTTTTTCTGTTCAATCGTGTCCAATTCTTGAAAAATTTTGGCCACATCAGAAGGGAAGTTGGTCGATGGCACCAGACACCTGTCTGAGACTGCACAGCTTCAGCAGGATAGCCCTGAGGCTTCAGGTGGAGAAAGCATGTAACTACAGCCAGTCAGCGACGAGGAAGAGGAACTGTCTTCTTCACCTGATCCGGGAACACATAGGACAGAGAAAAGGCAGGAGCAGCAAAAGTCATCCTGATTACTTGTGAGGAGAGAGCCTTGGCCCTCTTGATGGGCTGCACCAGAAGCTGGCTATTTAGCACAGCAGACAGATAGATACAATTCTGGGAGCAATGTTCATTTCTTTGCTGTACTTGCATTGTGTTCTTGCCTTCTAACTTTGGATCATGTCTCTTCAGCTGTTGCCACTGCCTTTCCTTTCCTTGCCTTGCCTTGCCTTGCCTTGCCCTGCCCTGCCCTGCCCTGCCCTGCCCTGCCCTGCCTTGCTTTTGCTTCACCTTGCCTTTGCCTGTGGACTTGTCTTTGTCTTGGAACTTGCCTTTGCCTTGGGAACTTACTTTTGCCCAGTGGATTGAACTCACCTTTGTCCTGAGGACTAGTGTTGGTTTCATTTGAGTAGCCTGTGGAACTCATTGGTGTTGAGCTGGTGCTAACACAGGGAATTGCTGGGGAACACCAATTCAGGCTTTAATAAAGACTCCTTACACCCTTAGTGTGTGTGTGTGTGTGTGTGTGTGTGCATGAGTAGGACAACACACAGCCCCGACAAATTCTACAGTTTTTTGGCAAGATTTTTCAGAAGTAGTTTGCCATTGCTTTTCTCCTAGGGCTAAGAGGGAGTGACTGGACCAAGGTCACTCAGCTGGCTCTTAGGCATGAGAACTAGAATTCATGGTCTATTGGTTTTTAGCCTGATGCCTTAACCACTACACCAAATTGGCTCTCAGTTTTAAAATATTCTTTAGTTAAAAAATTTCACTATCATACCAGCCACTGCTGGATGATCCCTTTATAAGAATATTCACCAGGAAAGAACATTTGTTCTGCATATAAAGTGAAATAGAATCCTTAGTTTAGTTGGCAGGTTCAACAAATCTAAGTTGCAATATAAATTATTCATCCCTAATATGGTATAATTATGCTGCAGATGTAAAGAAAAAGTCAAATAAAATAAGCATAGGTAGTTTAAATTATAGAATTTAAGGCTCTAAAGCACACTGCCTATTACAATATCCCTCTATACCATTTCATTCCCTGTGTCTATTTTCTATTTCTATTTTTAGGAGAGAGACAGAGAGACAGAAAGATAGAGACAGAGAGACAGAGAGAGATACACACATAAAAAGAGAACATCTACTAACTCATTTCCAAGATAAAAGATATTTCATTCAGCTCCATTTCTTTTTTTATTCACTCTAGTATAAATATATGATGGTTAGAATCACTACATGTCCATGCTGAGGTCATCATATATGAAGATGAAGAAGCTAGATTTAACTTTAAACATAGGAGACGGGAAGGATGGAGAAGATTTTTTTTTCTGCAACAAGAAGGCCTGATGAAAGGGAAAAACCCAGATTGCAGTAGTTCCAGTCCATAATGGGGCACCAATTGTTTTAACTGGAATTGAACAATAGATATTTTATGTGGCACATACTATAAATCTCACATTTGTTTTTGCTATGATAAATTACTCCATTTGGTGTGTCAGAAAGCTTGGGCCTCCCTCCATCTTTACATTCTTCTTCATCATCTCTGGTCTTGAATATTAGTTGTTGTTTTTTTCATTGAGCAAAGTAGAAGAGCATATAATTGGCTGGTAGACCTGTGTTACTCTGATTAGTTATAAGTTACGCAGACTTAGCCAATAATATCATAGGTTTAGCTCTTGCAATGTTTTCCAATAGTCCATAATCTGTTTTCTATTTTTAGGACTAGGCAGAAAAGAAGTTTTAATTTGTTATATCCATATACAAAGTTGAACAATATCTAGACAATGCATTTTCCCTTTATGTCTCCCTCAGCATAAGAAAGGAACTTTTGTTTCGCCATCCCTATTTATGTATTTGGTTTAGGGATTCTCACCTCCCATTTTTCTTGCCTCTTAATCTGATTCATGATATTCTCTGAGGCCGCTCTTTCTTAGTGCTGCCTGTATTGATATACTGAGTTAATATCATAAGCCATATTGAAATGTGCTCCTATAATGTCATGGGGGTTCAGTGGACTAAATAAATGGCTTACAATTTAAAAATCAATTGATATCTTAAAGATATCAAATCATCATGCTGAGGAAGGACATTTGGCTGAGGGGCATCTGAGAAACTTTCAAGGCATGATTTGCATTTTCTTCTCCAGGTAGGGCTAAAATTAGTCACATGTCAGAGCTTAATTTCCCATCCATGTTCAGCATTGTTTGCTGTATGCACCTTGAGGCTAAGAGGATGGAAATAGGGGATGATTTGTTACAAACAGTGATGCTACTCTTGAAGTCATTATTCCCTGATCAAAATGTTGCCTGTGTATATGTTGCACAAGGACTGAATCTAAGTTCTATTTTTTTCTTCCTATATGGAATTGCAAAAAGAAAGAAAGAAAAGAATAGTTATCAAGCATTTGATAGATCTGTTAGAACCCATCACATATGATGGGTTCTAGTACCACTTGCCAAACAATACTAATCTCCATACAATCTATCCCATGCAGAGATACGTTGTATACTGCACTTGGATCTATATTTAAGTGGAGATAAGTGTGTTTGAGTTACCTCTGATTAGGCATCACCATAAGAAAATATGAGAAAGATTTCAGGCTTGTTTGGCAGTGCTTGTTTAGTTTGTATTGGCTAAAAATTAGGGACTTTAAATCCAGCACATCTGGAAGGCAACAGTTTAATAAGAGCTGCTCTTATTGTAGACAAATATTAAAAAAAACCAAATTAGGCCATGTTTTTTTGATCAGAGAAACAAACTGTTTTAGGAAACATTCATTTTTTAGATAAAATCCCTCCTAAATGTTTTGTATAGAAAACCATGCAAAAAAAAATTGTGAATAGATAGATATATAGATATAGATATGGATATAGATATACACACATATATACATATACATATAAATACAATATATATAATATTACAACTAGTATTATATTTGTCTTAACTGCAGAGTAGTACAGGAACAAAATGGATTAGCCATAACCGTACAGCTAGTTCTCACCTTACAACAGTTCAGTTACGGATTGTTTGAAGTTACAACTGCACCAAAAAAAGTGACTTATGAACATTGCTCACACTTGTGACTATTGCAACATCCCCATGGTCACATGATCAAAATTTGGATACTTGCCAACTGGCCCCTATTTATGACGGTTGCAGTGTCACAGAATCATGTGAACACCTTTTGGGACTTTCTGACAAGCAAAGTCAAAAGGGGAGCCAGATTCATTTAACAACCATGTTAGTAAGTTAACAATAGGAGTGATTCACTTAACAACTGTGGCAAGAAAGTTCGTAAAATGGAGCAAAATTAACAAATGTCTCACTTAGCAACAGAAATGTTGACCTAACTGTGGTTGTAAGTCGAAGACTACCTTCATATTTATAATGTCATAGAGATTAGCAACATACCAATCCGTCCATCCCTTACTGGAATATGTGCCTCTTGTTTATTTTTAGCGTGCCCTCACCGTATATAACCCATCTCTTAACTGAGTACTTTTTTCTGTTTTGCGTCTTGCTTTTTAGGTATCTGCTATATTAAGAAATCTAACATCATTTTCTTTCTAACCCCTGAGCCCATAAGCAAATCTCAAGCTTTGTCTTATCTGTCTTTATCTCTAATATATTTTGTCTGTGCCCTAAAGAAAGACATGAAAATGTCAGATAAGAAATACAAACCTTGAAGTCACATTACCTTTGGTGTGACTACAGGTCAGTGCTTTGACAACGTTGTAGCATTCCTGCTGGCTCTAATGGAAAGCGGAGGGGAAATACTATGATTTCCCTAGAATTCTGTTTCATAAATAGCAGCTATATTTGATTGTCTGTTTAGATATAAAGATCCTTAGAAATATCTTTATCTTGAGATATTCTTTAAAAATGCAAAGAATGTACGAATAAAGGCTGGGGCTTATCATCTTAAAATCAAAATCAAATGTGGTTAAAAACTTTTTCTGAAATCCTGTAATAACAAAATAAATGGGTGAATACAATTAAAAGTGTGATATCTAGTATAGGAAACAATCATAAAGGTATCCTACAGAATATGTTCTCGACAATATTTAATGCAAGGCAATAAAAACATCTAAGGGCTGTCACACAAAAGAGGGTATAAAATCATTCTGTTTTATCCTGGAGAGCCAGACGAGAACCATGGAAGTCAAGAGGAGATTACTGTTTCCATCAGGATGATTAAAGTAGTGTTGCAGCACAAGCTTTTATATGTATATAACATCACAATCCTCACTAAAGGGACAAAGCTTGTGTTGTGACACTATGACACTACTTTGTCATTCTACCCCCTCCCCTTGCTACCCCTACATGCCACTGACTAGAATCAAGGAAATAGACTGAAGGTAAATTTCAGAAGGATATTAGTGACTGCACATGTGGATCGGACTGCCTTATGGTGACTTATCCTTCATTGGAGCTCTTCAAAAAGAGGCTAGATAGTCATCTGTCAGAATTGTTCTAGTATATCTTGCACAGTGTAGGGCTGTATTAGAAGTCATCCTTCCAACTCTAGGCTTGAGTGACTGAATGTAAATTGTGTCTTTAGTATATCAAGGTCCACTATCTGTTAAAACATATAATAAACTAAATTGTATTTTATAAAAATCTAAGGGAAGCCTTTATCTAGTAAAATTTGGGTGGGAAATATCTGTTCCCTGGAGACACCCACAAATACAGTAGCAGCTGTGTCACCTCCTGTTGTATATAGAGACTGCCACTATGATTATCAACTGAGCTGGGGATGTTTTCTTTGCCTTCAATTTTAAGCAAATAAATGTAAACTTGTGTTCATGGTCTTAATTAAAATAGAGTTTGTTCATAACCAAATATACACCCCATTAATATTTCATCTGCCATTAATATAAGCACTTTGGAGTATACTTTCCTTAAATATATGTATATTCACTTTTGATTGAAGAAATGCAGCAAAAAAAAAATGGGTGAAATGTTAATATTGCTTCAGAAAAGCAACTCAAATGAGATTAAAATGCTACCCAAAGTACTTTTTCAAAAAGTCCTCTTGAGTTGAAAGATTACACTACATTACACTACAATGAGAGATTTTCTTGACTGTTTCCAGGAATGTCAAAATTGTTAGATCTTATCTTTATCTTGTGTTTTATAGAGATGGTTCCCATCTCTGCTTTTTCAAATAGGTTTTTGTTGGGTTTTGAAAAATAGCCATTCCATTGTTTGATAAGGGAGACCCATTAGAACTGAGAGGAAGCAATTACAATTAGAACTTGTACCGGAATCTGGGGAAAACTTGGCCTTGGTCACAAGTTAAGGATTTCCTGACTAGGAAATTGTAGGTGGTATTTGTCTTTTTTACCATGAGAGGAAAAATCTATTAAGGGAATTGCTTAGGAAGAAAAATAGCTAAAAGAATTCCACACCAGTGAAATACTTTCCTTCATAGCGCTAAAAATATTTGATTTGATTTTTTTTTTAAAAAAATTGTAAACTAACAAGTTATGTGGAACCAAGCTTCACAAGCCTTTTTATATGAGGAAGAATTCAGCAAGTGAGCTGAACATTTCTTTAGTAATAGTTAACTTAGATTGTTCAGTTTTACCCCTGTGATCATTCAATGACCTTCTCTCATTGATCCTTTAGAAGTCCAATGTTTTAAATTATTATTTGGAAATTCTTATAAGATTGTTCTTCAGTGTGATAAGGTGATGAGTTGTATGTTGTTCAACAAAATTGATGCAACCCAATGTTTCAGTCTCTGGGTTCAGGAAATACTTTATATAATGAGAAGCTGGCTCATAAGTTTATGGAAAATGTATAAACACATCTTTATTATAGAGACAGTTGCATAATTAAATGAATCATAATGAATCAAGTTAGTATGCTGAAAATGATGATAAAGATCACAGGGCTGTGGAAAATATTTAATAATGGATATGCTTTTTCCTGTGAAAAAGCAATTTGGGAAAGCCACTGAATAAGAGATAACTTACCAAACAAGACCATGATCAGAACTAAAGAGTTTTCATATTAGAGAGCTGATGTTTTTTCAATTCAACACATATGCCATAAAGCTAAGCAAATCATTTGGTCCTCACTTACTCCTAAGCAATGGAAGATACATTGCAAACATTTCCAGCTGAACCACTCTGTGTTGTGTACTGTTAGAAATATTAGCTTAACACAGTCATTAATACCTTGCGAGATTGAAAGTACATTTTCTCCTATCGCTTTTACAGACCAAGAAACTAGGGAGGGACACTTCTGAAGTTTGTAATGCCCACATTCCTGCCGTAGGCTAATCTGACTCTTATTTTATCAGTGCAATGGGACACCTTAGCACAGCCAGCTAAGCATGGCCAGTTCGCCATTGCCAAGTCGCCTCTGCCAACTCACTGCCATCAAGTCATCCCAGGACAACTTAATAAGGCTCTCTCTATCTCCCAGTACAAGAAACAATGCTTCTCTCTCTCTCTCTCTCATTCTCTCTCTCTCTCTCTCTCTCTCTCTCTCTCTCTCTCTC
>JANHFL010000892.1:0-25114 GCA_032468155.1 Oxyrhabdium leporinum
TGGGATTTGAACCGCTAGATTGAATCAGCAGAAGTGGCCTGCAGTTCAACACTCTAACCACTGTGCCACCTAGGCTCCTTCTCCAGACAATCTTGCTGGTTCCCTCCCTTCCTCCCTCCCCCCAGCCTAAATGTGAGAAAGAAAGTAGGATTGGGACTTTATTAAAAAAAAAGAATTCGAAGATCCTTTGTGTTCATATAGACACAGCAGCACCTCCTAGCCAGCAGATGGTGCTCTTGCACCCCACCAGGTCCAGTGCCCATACAGGATTCCCCAGTGGATGAAGAAAAAGTTCAGGCTGAGAACAAAGGGATTTTGTTGGCACATGGGGAGCTTAGCCGTAGCCCACAAAACCTCCAGCCATGTTATGAATCCAGTAGAATCCACTAGGGAACATCAGGAACTGGGCTTGCTCAGCTTTCCAGGAGAACCTGAGTGTTCATCTTCCAGGGCAGAAAAAGTAGCAAAGGAGAATAAACATGAGCTAGAGGGAGGAGAGGGTTCCCAGCCACAAGCCAAGGCACACACTCTTCCTGCATTCCAAGCCATCTTTTGGGCCAAGGAGCCTCTTCTGCCTTCCCAGGGCTAGGCAGGAGCTCCAGCCATCTGATCAGCTCAGGAGCCCTTGTCCCAGATGAAGACCCACATCCAGTGAGCCTTCCAATGGTCCTTGGTGGCTCATCTTCCCTAGGAAGCTTCTGACCACCAGGACCCAATGGGTGGGGACTCAGTCCTCCACAGGGAGTTGCAGCTCAGAATACACCATAATGTGGCAGTCTTCTTTCTCCCTGCCTACAAGGAAGGACAGAATAATTAACCTGCGGGCAAACCCGAGACAAGGCACCAAGTCAGTCTTCCAAATTCTGATCACCTTCCTCTGGCTTCTAGCAGGACAGATGGAACAGGATGGGCAATGGAGAACTGAGAGCCCGACCTGTATCCCTCAAATGTGTTGCACTTGGGATGCAGGACCTTCTGCTCTTTTCTCATCCTCCCTTGGGCACTTTCGAGAGAACACTGAAAGCCCTCCCAAGATTCTTGCTGTTCTGCTCCTCCCCCCCCCCTTCTTCAAACCTCACAAAAGTCATGGCCCTCACAGGAGAGGCAGGCAAGGATGCTGCGCAGTGAACCACCAGCTGTGAAAAAGGCCCACACCCCTGTCTGTCAAGATGGTGATCAGGAAAATGGGAATAAGGCTTGTTTCATAGCATGGGTTCAGAAATGTCTGTGGGGAGAAAGTGAGAGGGGATTTCAGAAAGCAGCTGAGTCTGCAGTGGTTCCCCCACCCATTCCCTCTGCCTTTGCACTGGGAGACTTGGTCTGCTAAGTGGCCCACCTTGTCCCAAATGCAGAGTACAATTCCCTCCTGCTGGGGAAGAACAGCCCCTTTGTGTCTCCAAGGGAATGAAGGAGAAAAAAAGCTATTTTAACTATGCTGTCTTAAAGGAGCTACATTGCTTTGACTCCCGTGATTCACTAAGACATAAACCATGGCTTACAATCACAACTGGCTGGAAACTGGAAAGCTGGTTATCTTCCCTATTTTCAGACATTTCCCAAGTCAAGGGACAATTGGCTCAGCGTCTTTGGTAGGTCTTCATCCTGAGCAATCACACAGTAAGCAGTCTTATGAAGACTTCAACAAACATTTGTTTGGCTTTCCTCCTTTTAATCAAATTAACCTATTTAATTTGATTAAAAGGGCTATCAAACAAGAAAGCCCTTTCCTGTTGCAAATTTTTGTCTTCTGTGACTTCAGGTTTGACCATAAGATTACTCCATGCTGAAATATAAGAGAAACTTGCTCCTGTAGTTAATGATCTGGCGATCATTCCTGAACGGATTCTGCATACAGGCGCTTAACAAACTCTCAGAAGCTCCAAGTCCCCTCTGCCGGGTGGCTCCCCAATTCAAAAGGGTCACATCTTCCCTAGACTGCGGGGTAGTTAATTTCCGTCTCGGGGCGTCAAAAGAAGTCCAGCCAAAGGTGGGAGGGAGGAAGGAAGGAAAGGCCAGACACCCGGAGGGCTTTCCCCTGGGTCTGCCCCTGCCTCACTCGCCGCCCAAAGCGGGGGACGGGGCGCTGCTCCGAGAAACTCCCAAGCAGGCACAGGGGGCAGCGGAGTGGCTGGGGCGACGGACGTTTTGTTCATCCCCGAGTAAAGACCGCGTCTCTTTTCTGGCCAGCCACTTTCTCACAGTCGGACACGCCGGCTGTTGTACCCCCGAGCGCGTGATCTTTCTAGCGGCAGCTCCCCAAGACGCAAACGGGCCTTCCAGGAGTTCTGTTCCCCGCGAGGGCGCCCATCGGAGCCCGGCCGCCGGAAAGAGGTCGGGGCTACTCGATGCGTAGTAGACGGGACCCGACGCCGCCGGCAGCCCCTCTTCCTCGCTGAACTGGGGAGGGGGCGCAGCCAGCCCCCTAGGTCCCTCCGGCCCCTTCGCCCGCCCCGCCGGGCCCGCTCTGACCCTGCCACCAGGATAATGACGCGCAGGGGGTCCCCAGCCACAGTTAGGAGGCAGAGCGCCATCGCCGACCCGGAGGCGATGAAGGAGCAGCCGAAAAACACGGACGCCCCCACTGTGCCTCGGCAGGAGGAGCAGCAGCAGCAGCGAGGGCAGGACCGGGACGCCCCTGGGCGGAGCTTCCCGCACGGGCATCTTGGGAACTGTAGTCCCCCGGAGGAGAACCCGCGCCCGATCGGGGCCGTCTGAACTCGCGGCAGGCGGGGATGCCCTGCTGGTGCGTCGCCAGGGGCGCCTCCAGGCCCGAACGGGCGTCCTGCCCCTTTGCTGCCCCCAAGGCGGCCGGTCGCGGAGCGCCAAGGAACGCGCGGCATTCTGGCCTCTCTAAGGCACCTTTTCGCGAGCGGGGAGGGGACGGCCAGTGCCGCTGGCCTGGAGAAGCAGCCCAGCTTCTGCGAAGGTTGCAGGTTTGCGGAGGAAGAGCCGCGGTGCAAGGTTGTCAGAAGGAAGCCAGCTCCCGCAGGAAAGCTCGGGGCTGCCTGGCTCCTTTCTGCGCTGGGGACGGGCGAAACCCAGACGTTCCCCGAGGCCGTGCCCTTCAGGCCCCGCGGCGGCGGCGGCGGCGGCGGCGGCCTCGGCCGGCCGGCCTGCCTGCCTGCCTTACAATAAGTATAGCACCTAAACGGACCCACCTGGATCAGAGAAGCTTGCGAAGCCATAAAAAAGGCCAAAATAGGGAACGAGCCTATTCGGCCAGATGGTTTTCCTGCCTCTCCTTACTTAGAAACAGATGAGACAGGAAATGTATCCAGACTGACATTTGGACAGAGGCCAATATGGCATTAATACCCAAAGGTCGTCAGGATTCAGCACTACTGAATAGTGACTGTAAACTATTATGATTTTGGCCAAGAAATCCTGAAAAGGGTCCAAGAAAATGGGTCTTTCGGGATTTTATTCACAAAGATCAACCTAGGTTTTTAACCAAAAGATAAAACTGCTCCCCACTGTGCCCTCGTGATTCTGTTTCTCCATGTGGGTATGGCAATATCTCTGAAAGGATGAGCCAACAAGTGATTGTGTTGTCTAGTACCTCACCATGTGCAGAGATCATTGTAAACGGAGAATTAATAAAACCTTGTGAGACACAGAAAGGGACATGACAGTGCTGCCCCTTCTCACCCTTGTTTTTCCCCTCAGCTCTAGAACAACTGAACAGAGACATGAGACAAAATAATTTCTAGGGTGAGGATTAACAGGAAAACATGAATTACGGGCATTTGCCCAGGATTTGATAATTCTGGAAAATCCTTTGGAAGCAATAGAAATATTATTGGGAAAATTAAAGGATGTTGGTGCTTAGCTGGATTCAAAATTAATGAGAAAACAAAGATGTTAAAAAAATATAAGGAGGGAAGAGCAAAAAGAATTGGTAGAAAAAATGGTTAAAGATTGAGACAAAAAGGGAAAATTGAAAAAAGATACTATGACTAATACGGATTCTATGTTATTTCAGAACAATTATGTTAACAGGTGGAAAGAAATTAAGGATATGCTAAATTTGGAAAAATTATAATTGTCATTGTTGGGCAGAATGTCTTTGGCCTACAGTGATGTCTTTGCTTCAGACCATCCCTGCCTACTTTGACAGCGGATGTGCCATTAAAGCAATGACAGACAGGGAGATCAAGGTTTGTGTGGCAAGAGAAAAAAGCCACTTCTACAAAACCTTGCCAAGAAAACCGTAGTCTTCGAGACATCAGATACAATTGCATGGAGGAAATGGGGGGGGGGGGAAGAGTCCCTTACCACATACAGTGCAAGGACTGTCACTGTGGAGGGAGGACAGGCGGGCAGAAGGCAGCCCATGCAGGAAGACATCACCTCCGGCAGCCAAGATTCTAAGCAGGGATCCGCACCAGACAAAAAAAAGTTGGAAAGCGGTACTCCGCCAAGGGGAAAAAAATCACACCCGCACCCAAATTGTCAGGGCAAGCTACAGGCAACAAACCCCGCACTCGCTCACGCTGACGTTTCCTAGTTGGGTAATGAAGCACCAAGAAGTCCACTTTTCTGTTTTACAATTATAATTAATCAGTTCATAAGGGGCTAAAAGGCCAGTGGTTGATTAATTTCTAATTGTTTGCCAATTTTACTCAAGATCAGTACAGTAAAATGCTAATTTTACACAAGGAATGCTGTAAAAGGAATGCTTTATATTCACACATGTTCACTTGTGCGTAATCCCTCACTGGAAACGATAAAAGATAAATACCACACGAAATGAAACAGGGCCTCTCACTCTCTTTTCGCTAAAAGCCTGGAGAAACAGCAGGTCTTCACTGTTCTTTCTAAGTGAGGAACTGCAGGGCAGCAGCAGGTGTGGTCAACCCAGGTCAGGCCTCAGAACCTCCAGTTCAGCCTTGGGAGCTTCCCAAAGGTTGCTGCCTGCTGTCCAGTGACACCAAACGATCATCAAAATCGAGGGAGTTTGGGCCTCATTAGCTTCCCTTCCTTGCTACAGAAATTTAGAATTCAGGACAAAGGTAAATGTGAATGACATCACACCTTAATTCTCCATATCAACACATCCTTGGTGTTCTCTGGGCTTGGTTGTTTTCTTGCAGACATTTCACTACCCAACTAGCTAACATCATCAGTGCGAGGTGATGATGCACCGATTACTAGCACTAATATTTCTTAGTTGTAATTAAACGCTTGTGAGAAAACAATCGAGTTCACACCAGGAAGGACCACACACAATGTATCTTTTTTAAAAGGCAGGTTATGAATTCGGCTAAGACACTGGCCATCCAAAATGGAAATAGGCGGCAGTTTTACAGTGAGCAGATACAGAGAACCAAAGGAGGCAGCACGCTGTACCTGCCCTACACACAAAAGAAAAACTCAAAGCTCCCGAAACCGCAGACACGGAGGCAGAGAATATTCTGCTGTTCTTGCACTTTCCCATTACCTTGATTATCAAAACAGTGGGGGGGTTTAGCCTCTAGTCTGCAAATTTACATGCACATGGAAAGCAACATGAAAGATTGTGCTACAACAATTAGTGTTGCTCGATAGCAAGCAGGAAACCCTTTTTTAGAGAAAGGGAGCGAGGAGAGAAAAAACTTCAGAGCCTCGTTATCCGCAGGGGACAAGGGGTCCCCGATCCCCGCTTGATCGGCAGCCCCGCCCACAGCCCCGCGTTGCTTCCAGAGCGCCTCGGGCGCACACAAAAGGAGACATCGGCTGGGGGGGGGGAAGGGGGGCAGGGAAGAGGGGCGCGCGCGGCCACTCGTCGAACCGCGGGGGCTCCGCGCGTCCAGCCAATGGGCTCCTGGGGCGGGGAGCGCCGTCGAGAGCCACGCCGGGAGAGGCGGGGCATCTGCCAGGGGGCCCCATGCGCCGTGTCATGGAGGCTCAGTGTGCGAGCGGCCATTGAAGGGAAAGGAGCTGCGTGTTTCGCAACAGGAGGAGGGATCGGGGTGGCAGAGCAGCCCGGAGTTCCAAACTCCGCTCGCAGCGCCTTCGGGGCCCTTTGCTGAGCAGCCGAGAGGGGGGACTCTCCCTTTATTTTCTTCTTCTTGTCTCCCTCCTTCTCCTTCTCGCCACGCATCCCCACGCCTGCTTGTCGGGTTCTCCTTAGGTAGTTTGCGCCCCTCCCTCCTTGCTCTCCACTTTGGAGAGGCTTTCCAGATGGAGATGAAAAAGCTGGAAATGAAGAAGCGCGTTAACCTGGAGTTGAGGAACCGCGCGCCCGAGAAGGTGAGGACAACAAACCCTTGGGAGGAAGGAAATCGAAGATTTTTAAAGATTCCGAGGATTTCCCCCCTCGCGCCTCGATCGTGCCAAAAGCGCGCGGTGATCGATGCGCTCAGCGGCGGCGGCGGGCGCGTGGGGTGGGGGGGCGCCTTAGCAGCAGAGCGGCCGCCGGACCCGTCTCCTTCGACCAGTCCTTTCAAGGGCTCTTATCCAGGGGCCGACCTCCCAGAGATGGGCTTTTTCTCTGTGAGGCCTGGCGGCGGCGGCAACACCACCAGCCGGCTGCCTTTTCTGACTTTCTCTCCTGCTTCCACCTTTTCCCCGAGCGATCCCGGCGCGGCATAGATCACAGGACGCGAGGTTGCTCCTGCCTTCCGTACCCTAAAGAGGGTTGTTGGAAGCCCGATGCAAGAGGCGAGCTGGTTAACTCTTCCGTTCCCAATGCCGCCTCGGCTCGGGCAGTCCCCGCCGTGCAATCTCTCCCCGCCCCAAACCAGTTAATTAAAAATAAGCGGAGGCTCCAAATGAAGGATAACCGAGCACAAGAAAGGAGGTTCCCAAGTTAAAACTTTCCTCCCTTCCCCTCCCCCCTACTTGCCCCCCCCCTTTTTTTTTTTGCAGTGAACTGCTCTTTCGTCAAATCTAGGTTAGGCAGCCTCGACTGTGAAAAGGTTGTGGGGAGTTTTTCACGCTGCCCTCCTCCCACCCAGCAAATTGCCCGTTAGGTTTTTTCCCCTTTCTCATGCAGAAAAAAGCCAGATAGTCCTAAGGTGGAAACCCTGGACTCCGCCGGTTCTTGTAGCGAATGTACTTTACACAAATGCTGGTAAACAACGCTGGCTGCAGCTGAATCCATCTTAGTCTTTTCTACGCAGATGAATTAGACTTCTTCCTCTTGTCTCCATAGAGCGGATGGAGGGTGGACCCTTTCTTTAAAAAGTAGAACACGCCACAGCTCCTTCCAGCCAGACATTTTCAGTGTGGTTTAATCTGTCTAAAACACAGAGGGCAGCAATCGCTCTGCCCCAAGAGCAGCCATGGATGGGCAACGCCCCTCCCTGTTCCTTGAAATCTCATGCCTGGGCAGTCAAGGAGATAAGGCCAGTGCAGAGAAGAGGATAAACTATGCCCGCCCGCCCGGGGCTCCTGTGCCCTGTGCCTCTGGAGCGTTCACAAAGGCAAGAGTGCGCCCACCTCCTGCCCTAGAATGTGTGATGGCTTACGCTGGCCCTAGGGACAGAAGAAGTTTTAATCCAGCCTGTCCCAAGAGCACAAGATGGAGAAAGGTGGAAGGGAGCCGAAGAACAACCCACCAGAGAGGAGAAGCAGGAAACTTCTCATGTCACAGGAGCACTGCAGAAAACACCCGGGGTGCTCCCTCAGCCACACTTCCCTTCCAGAGGGAGAGGCTGTCCCCAAAGCAGCTGCGTGGTTGGCAGAGGAGCCCAAAGTCTTGGACTGGCCAGTTAGGGCTCCCAGACGGCCCAGGACTGCTCTTCTTTTGCTGCCCCCCACCCCCGCCTCTGCATGGGATTGAATGGAGAGTTCTTTGAGCTTGAGGTTCTTGGGAAGATTGCCAAAAGTTCCCCTATGTGACAACCTGTGGTTGTTGTAAAATATGCTCAAGCATTTCTATGGCTTTGGGCTGGAGGGAGAGAGGAGGGAGCAGAGCGGTCCTCTTGCCCCTTGCCCCTTGCCCCTTCCCTGCCTTGGGGCAGCCAAAGAGAACTGCTCAAAGGCTGCATCTTCCCTGCTGATGGGCAACAGGAGCTGCCCTTGGCCTTGTTCAGAAGGTGCAGAAGATGAAGAATTAACAGCCACCCCAGTGCCCATAATGCACAGTACGCAATGAGCCCCCTTCCCTAGTATATTCATGAGAATAAATGTGAAAAGTTCTTTACTCACCCAAAACATACACTTTCTACGGTGTTTTCTATAGAAGAAATTGATGTTTCTTGTAGTACCTAGTAAAAATAAAAGATACCACTGTTGTTGAAAGCTTGGCAAGTCTTGTTTAAAAATGCCACTACAGTTCTTAGACTGAAGCCCTGCCCCTGCCCCTGGGGGAGTCCCCCTGCCCAAATCAACATGAGGAAATGCTGTACTTAAGAAAGCGCTTGCCATGTTTGCATGAATAGGAAGGCAAGAGTTACATTAAGCTTCCAAGTCTCCTTTTATTTTGTAGCATAGGGCGCAGTAGTGTCGGAATGTTTTATATTTGTAATAAAGTTTCTAGTTATCATTACTAAAAATGTTGCTACTGTATCTGTCAAAATCCAAAGACCTTTCCTTCAGGGCAGGTTTTTTTAAAGGCCTTTGCTATATCTGAGAATGACCTGTCTCGGTATTAAAAAAAACTGTTTTAATTTTATTACATATGTGATTATCATGTGTGTCCAAAGTTAATCTAAATGACCATCTTTTTAGTCATAAAGTTTGCAAGAGAAAGTTGGAAAATACTTCTAGCGGGGCATTCCGCCCCCTGCGCCAGAGACTGGGGAGTTCCTCCAGCTGAAGGGCGAATGTGCTGTTCTTTCAGGTGGCTGAGCTGGTGCTGGACAACTGCCGATCCAGCAATGGTGAAATCGAAGGCCTGAATGACTCGTTTAAAGAACTGGAGTTTCTCAGCATGGCCAACACAGAGTTGACCTCTTTGGCCAAACTCCCCACGCTGACAAAGCTTCGAAGGGTAAGTGTTCGGTTACGGCAGGTGACCTTCATGGTGGCATGTGGCAGGTATACGAGTTTTAATGCCCATGCAATCTTTTGCGTAAGAATCTTGTCAATGATAATTAGTAATATATATCACCCAACTATTATGCCCACTGTATCACAAAAACATATTTGCTTAGCTATTTTTTTATGAGAGAATGTGTAGATTTCAAAGTCAACTCCACTGACTGACATGTTTATGCTGTAGCTGGAACTGAGTGACAATCTAATTTCCGGCGGTCTAGAAGTCCTGGCAGAAAGATGTCCAAATCTTACATACCTAAATCTGAGCGGCAACAAAATCAAGGATCTCAGCACTGTTGAAACTCTTGTAAGTATAGAATTGGATGGGGAGGGAGAGGATTTAAAGAGGTCTTAAGATACACTTGGTTTTCATTACATACTGAATCAAGGCCAATGTATTTAAAATGCTAAAGAGCCTTGGAAAAATGGAACATCATTGTTTGAATGATTGGTGTCATAACTGCTGATACAGATGATATGATTGTGACTAAATACCAAATACAATCCAAACAGTTTAAAAGAGCTTCACAGCACTCTTTTCTAAGATGGGGCTCTCCTAATGTGTTGGATTACAAATTGCACCCTCTTCGGTGAGGCAGTCCAACCAATTTGCTGTAAACTGAATCCTGGCAGATCCCAATAAAAAAAGGAACCAGCAACAATTCTGCAGGCATTTGCACGTATTTTCCTTTGGCATTTCATGTTATAAAGGAAAGATTTCCTTGTTATCTAGCTACTGTTTCTACCTAATACTGGGAAGTTAGAATCAGGATTGAGTTCCACGCTGATGTGAATGCATACTGCATCTCAGGCAGAATTACTCAACCTGCTCACTGACCACAAAGCTGTTTTTCGTTCTAGCATACAAAGGGAGTTGGCACCATTGTAGAAAACTATAAAGGGCAGTTTCAGTTCTCTTATTGTCCTGGCCCAAAACCCCATGGATAAATATACATAGCATAGTAACTTAGTTTTAGCAACTTTTAAATAACATCTCCGTGTTTTTCCTAATTTTTAGCAAAATCTGAAGAACCTGAAAAGCCTTGATCTGTTTAACTGCGAGATCACAAATCTGGAAGATTACAGAGAAAGCGTGTTTGAACTGCTCCACCAAATCACATATCTAGATGGGTTTGATCAGGATGATAATGAGGCCCCTGATTCAGAAGAGGAAGACGATGATGGTAATTGTTCATTGGAATATTTACTATGAATATTTTCAAGGTACGGGTAGGGAATACCTGAAATATGAAAATTGGCCAGATATCAAAATACACTATTCAAATTATACCTGCTCTACTTGCTAATAAACTAATGTATTTCCTTACAAGGGGAAAATAAACCTTGCAGTTGGCAAAATTACATTTCCTATAAATATACATTTTTTTAGAAATAGTTCGTTGTATAGTTGCAGTTTAGTTACAACCCTATGTGACCTGCAATCTTTTAGAAGCAAGAGGGTACCTGAGCATTTATTTCCACTATTTCGTATGTTCATTTAGAAGTGGGGTTTTTCACTGTATGTTGAATTTGAACCCCTGGATTGACCCTTAGGTTCTAAATCAGAAGTGAAGGATACAGCATGCATTTATTCACTTTTCCTGCAGATGGGGATGAAGAGGAGGATGAAGAGGAGGACAAAGCTGGCCCCCCAGGAGAATATGAGGAAAACGATGAAGATGACGAAGCTTCAGACTTGGGGGAGGGGGAAGAGGAAGAGGAAGAGGAAGTGGGTCTTTCCTATTTGATGAAAGAAGAGATTCAGGTTATATCTTACAGTTCATTTGCAAAGCATTTAACCTTATTAACTTGGCTTCATATTTTAAAGCCCTGTCAGTTTATGCCAAAGTCCTCTACAGGTTTTCTCCTGCCATAAGATAAGTGGATAAGCTTTAGAAAAAAAGTCAAATATGCCACCTTCCTTAATGTGCTATTTTATTTTCCTTACTTTGTATTTTACACTTTTTTATTTATTTATATCCACCACGCTTCATCTTTCACTATATTTCTCAGAATTATCAGGGCTTTTTTAAACTGCAGCTTAGAAACTGCTTTTTAAATAATCTAAACTGGTTCAGTTGAAAGATTACTAATTTCCCACAAGCAGGATCTGGGCCTGGATTACAGTGGTAATATATTTTTAGGCAAAAATATTTATTATAATTTATTAGGTGTAATATAGTTCACCCTTCAGTTTAGTATCTGCTTGGCAATCAGCTGAGAATTGTACAAGTTGAAATCTAAAACCTCCATTTATGAGGAAGGGTGGCATGGCTATTATATTACCACAATTACAACTATTGCTTTAAGGGGCTGTTGAACTGTAGTTTTGGTTTTCACTATTTACATGGAAAATATTTACTTGTTTACTTTGATAAGTTTAGCTAAATGGATCTTAATAATTCTGAATTTCTGAAATCATTAACTTGTTTCTTTAAAGGATGAAGAGGATGATGATGATTATGTAGAGGAGCGAGACAATGAGGAAGAAGGTAAGCTTCATATTCAGCCTGCATTCAGACCGGATTTTTAAGTTTTACTATTCTGGATTCAAAAGTTGCCTTCTCTGATAAGTTTTCTCTCAGAACAAAAAGAACTTTTATAAATTTTGTTAGCGGGGATGAAATTAATCTTTTCATTTATAGTAAATTCCTGGGTCAGTTGAGCTTCTAAACTACTTAATACCACTTAAATTTAAGTTTTAGAGTTATAAATTGATAAGACTTTTATTTTTGCTTAGCAGATTGATATTTTAAATTTGTGAGTTACCATTACATGTAATTGTTCAGAAGTGATGAAAATAAGTGTACAACAGTGTGCAAGAGTCACTGCCCTTTAATTTTCCTTTGGACATGTGTAAAAATTCTTTTCCACAGATGCCGTTGTCCGGGGGGAGAAGAGAAAACGTGCAGCTGAAGACGAAGGAGATGATGATGATGATTAAGTCGCAGAAAATACAAATAGGACCGGATTCATTTTTGTTGGAATTATGCAATAGTGATATGCAGATTTGTAAGGCTCCATGTATGATAGGTCTCTACAAAAAGATATTAATGTGTTTAACTTTTTATAGGAAGTGTTTTACTATGTTTGCCCTTTTTATCATTCCAACTAAGACATAATAATCCATTATTGATCATATTTCCATCTGTTTTACTCACTGAAGCAGTTGCCCCTATTTCCTGCCTAGAAACTTTATTCCTCCCATTTTTCCCCTTCTGTTTCCTCATTATGAGCATGCCGTTAACCCTAGCCAGTTACTTCAGATGGATTGAACAGATTTAATTTAAACTTTTAAGAGAGCATGCTCATGTCAAATATACAGGAGTAAGATAACCAACTCTTCACTGGAAAGGATTACGTGGCAACTGAAATGGGAATTTGGTTATCTGGAACTCACATTTTACCTATCATTTCATTTTAAAAGGATATCTGAACGATGCACTGAATTCCTAGTTCATTTCTGTGTGTGGTTAGTCTCTGTCTCTGTCTCTCTCTCTCACACACACACTTTTCTGCTAGATAACTTTAACCAAGACTGGAATACAATTCTCTGAAATAGTCTCAATCTTCCATAACAAAATATAAACTGGAAATAATTATAGTGCATTCAAGATTATAACTTCATGATCCTTTTGACCATTCCTGTAGACTCATAGTTTACATGCATATTTCAGAACTCTTTTATTCTGGTTATAATTGGTCATTCTTCAGTACTAAATTTAAACCAATAGAAGTTATTCTGCATTTTCTTTCTCGGTATATTGCCCTTTCAAGCAATATTGGCAGGTAGATATACATGTGAGCTGGGCTTAGAGCCAAGCTCCAGAAAACCACAAGAAGTTGCTTGCGTTGCTGAACTGGGAAGACATTTAAGAAGGCAGCTGTTTAATTCAGGGCAAGGATAACCAAACTAAACTAAAGCCAACAGAGGGGAGAATGGCTTTACACCTTGAGAGTCATGGAAAGAAATATACAAAATTGCAAATGATTTGGAGTTCTCTCTGGGATAGGTTTCATTTGTAAAAGTATGGGTTCTTATTGAGGGAAGTTATTCAGCCAGTCCCTGATTTCACTGTTAAAAAAATATAGAAATACATTTACTAAATGTGACCAGCAAGGCAATACCTATCTTTTCTCTGGAAGGTAGACCGGTTATGTTCTTATTCCCTTTTATGCAGGTTATTTTGACGAAGAAAACGTAGGAAAAATGGATTCAGAGCTCTTTTCTGGTTCTCTGCTTCTGACAGATGAACTTGTATTATTAAATAAATATTTTACTCAAATACATATATGTATTCAAATTACACAATTTATCTGTCAGATTTTAGAGAAGCTGTTTTAGATAGATAATTTCTGCATCGGTGCTTAATTTGTATTGCATTTGCCTGTAATATATTTACAAACACAGGTATTCTTAGTATATAACACATTGCACTCTCTAGTTTCAGGAAGTAGCTTTCATAAACATCAGTAAAATTAAATATTCTCCTCGCCCTCGGAAAAAGAATAAAGGCATTTGAAAAGAAAGGAATGTGAAAGGCAGCTTAGTAGAAATTAGGGTTAGGGAATCTTAAAAGACTTCTTAAACATTAGTCCCAGTGTCGTTTTTCTGTAAGAATAATAACTTTAAAAAACATAAAAGCTTTCGGATTTAAAGCCGTGTTGCTGTCTCACTCGGTTCATAGACCGGCTTGTCTATTCCCAAAGTCTCGCAGGGTTTCCGGAATCGAGTTCTGTTTTTTTGCTAAAGGGATTCGACTCTCGGGCCGCCTGCGGCAATCTTCCCGCCAGCCAAGCCCTGGCCCGGCCTCCTTTCCTCACCGCCACGGGGGACCCGCTCGGCCTCAGCGAGAAGCACGAGGCCCGCTTTGGCGGGAACGCCCGACCCAAAATGGGGCCGCAGGAGTTTCCCCCCTCAGCGCGCCGGAAGCCGGGCCGGCTCGGGCGGAAAAGGCTCCTGGGCGGCGCCGCGGATTGGCCGGCGGTTGTCGCAGTCTCCCAGCGGCCCCGCCCCCGGCCCAATCCCGCCGGGGGAGGAGGAGAGTGGGCGCCCGTCATGCCCGTCGCGAGGAGGTCGGACCAGCAGGCTGCGAGCGAGCGGAGCCCCTTTGTTTTACTCGCCGCCGCTAAGCGGGAGCCTCTGCCGCTTAGAGAGGTCGCGAGGCTTCCTCACCCGAAGAGTCCCCTTCTCCCCCCAGCCCCCCGCCTAAGCTTGACGACCGCATGGGCCAGGCGCCGCCGCCAGGAGGCAGCAGGCGCCCAGAGCTTCCGTCGGTCCCCCAACAGTCCGGCAGCTGCACGTGGGGCCTAAAAAGGGGGGGCGGGCTGCTGCGCCCCCCCCCGTCCAGTCCCGGTGGTCGGCGGGTCCCCCAGCAATTGGGGGAGGGCGGGAAGCAGACGGAGAAGGGATGGTCGAGGCGGGGAGAAGCAAAATGGAAAATAAGGCAGGTTGGGAGACATAAAGAGCTCGAGAAGTCCTCGACCAAAGACGCTCAGCAGAGAAGAGCCTGCAATTCCAACTTTCTTGAGAGTAAATTCACTCCGAGTAGATAATGCTTGGGACTGCCTGCCCGATCACCGAAGCTTCATCCCATCTGGGAGTTCAGGCCGACCTGAAATTACTTGTTCCGCCCCGAGGATCACTGGATGATTATCAATATTGAATTAGAATTTAAAAAAAATAAGAGCCAAAGACTTTAGAGCTTTTTTAAGTTCCCCTGCGATCTTCTGTATGAAACAGGCACTGTGGTTACCTGGGCATCTATTGCCTTAAAAAAAGACAAACGCTTCCTTCCAGCAGCTAGGATTTAACCAAAGGGAGTAAACTTCGTGGCTTAGCACTAAGTTCTTAAGACGGCTTGTGTAATTGTGTAGGCAAAAGCTAAAATTAGACACCGCATCGATATGCTCCTTGTATGTCTTCTTCCTATGTCTCATGGAGTGTGGGGAGCAGCATATCAAGGCTAGTCCAAATCGATAATGCAATTATCCAGCTGACCCTTCAGAAGCTGCTATTGCTTGCTACCTTATTCCCCAAAGTCAAAATGTACACCTTTGATTTTTGTGTAAACTGCACCTAAATATGTAAGCGGATACAGCATAGGAGTTGCTATAGTAATAAAACTAGGAAGTGCAACAAAACAAAGAAATTATGCTTTGTTCCTGTACATTTAAATCAGCATTTTCAAATTATGGGGGAACTTTTACCCTCCTGTTTTTGAGAGCTCTCCGGGGCAAATTTACAGTCTCATTTAGAAGGGGTTTTAGAAAATGGGAGCCCTTCCCAAGTAGCACTGACCTTGAATAAAGGGTCCCTGGACTTGGCATCAGTTTGGTTTCTTGTCCTTGGCCATCATCCTCATCTCACATTCCAGACTTCATGCCGAGGGTCTCCATCAGTCAGAACTGTACCCTGTGCCTGTTGCCTCCATCCTCCCTGGCCCAGGTGAGATGCCTCTGCTGCCTTCCCACACTCCCTGGAAAGAGCAGAGCAGGCAGGGGCTAGAGGGCGGCGGCAGCACACACACACCTGGAGTTTGTGAACTCTGAAGCCAGTAAAGGGAGTCTAAAAAAGGTTGAGTAAAGTTAAAGGGAAAACCTGGTTCTGATTTGCTTTAGTGACCATATTTGTCCACCTGAGCCATATAGATTTGTCACTAGTAAAGGACTAAGTTTCAAAGAAAGGATGTCTTCTCCAAATCCCAGTGCTGTCTCTCCCTCCCCCCCCAGTCCTATTTTGTTATTCCCAGGTAAACCCAGACAGGATCGCGGCCTAACCGGCACTATATTGTAGCAAAATATATATCGGGTGCTGTGTCAGTGTTTCCCTCTTTGCACCTGAAGAGAGACAGGTACGCAACTCTTGAATGCAAAATTAACTTAAACACTGTTAGTTTGCTGTTGTGCCATTGCAGTGATGAAGGGGAGGGGCCCAGTGATTAATTGAAGGAAAACTTCCCCATCAGAATTTTTATGTTATCACCCAGTGTGTAAATTATTTTCCAGTAAGTTGAATTCTCCCCAGATTCAAACTTTTTATCCTTCCCAAAAAGTATCCTTTGTATCCTTTCTGCCTTAGAAAGGAAATGTAGGGCTGTTGGATTAAAAACAAAAAATAATAACATTGTACTGGGCTGTGCAGAATATACATAATCAGGTATTCTGCAAATGCCAGGTCAAAACAATAACTTAATACATGTGTGAGGTTTTTATCAGGCTATATCCAGGAAGCAATTTAGTATCTTGAAACCTGGGGAAAACAGACTTCCAAAGCATGGCTAAATACTAATAAACTGAAAGGAGCCAATCTATTTCACAAGCTATATCAAATCAACAGCAGACCCCTCCAGAAAGCAGAATTATACAGTCCAGGATTGAGCAAAAGGCTGATCTGTACAGCAAGGAAGGGAAGGGAAGCATTGGGTTGAACTGGGGATTTATTCTTACATTTCACCTTCATGGATACATGAAAAAAACCAATAACATTGGTAAAGGAAAAGATGCAGTTGTCTGTGTTTTTTTCACTTGCAGAGTAGAAAAAAGTATGATGCTACCAAGGAATGGAAATAAAACACTAATCTGCTAATTAGGCAAAAAGAAAAATGCTGTAATTAAGCTTACCAATCTTCAGAGCAAACTCCAGGACATTTTGTTTAATATCAATGAACAGGGAAGTGGCACAACAGCTATAGTATGTGGTTAGTTAAAGTCACAACCAAAAAAATCAGACGGGTTCACATTTCGAGGTGATTGGCAAAAACATACAGGCGGCTTACCCTCTCACTGTGAGACTTGTTGCTCACCGACTGGGATCTTTCGCCAAACACCCAATTGCCGGAGTTCACTTTTCAGCAGAGCCAGGGAAGTGTTTAGGATCAGGGGAGCCACCTCATCTGGGGAGGGGGCAGCCTGAGAAGATCCACGCCAGCAATCAAGGTGGCTGGCCAGTTCCTCGGAGCAGCCTTCCCTCTGCTCTGCCGCACAGCCCACTCACGCTCAAGGCAGCAGGGCCAGCCAGACACCTATCCCGCGGCCCTCTCCTCTTCTGGATGGCCCACTTACATTGCTATGGGTGGGTTGCCACTGCTTCTGCTGCTGTTTCATGGGCTCCAGCTGAAATTACAGCGTCACAGGAAAAATGGACCAGGAATATTTTCAGTTGATATTTTAACTGGCATTGAGTTGAAAATAAAGATAGGAAAGAAGAGAGCGGAGACCCCAGAGAAGGGGGTGGTGGGCTCATCCCAACCAGAGAAGGGCTGAAGGATTGGTTCTCCTATGGGCATCTCCAGCACCCCCAGGCATCATGGCTAAAATGTGTCCCCCCCCAGGCCACAAGAACGATGAGCGGTTTTGTTTCCTCCCTCCTCTTGAAGGGGGTGGGGGAAGTGTTTTTGGCCAGACTGAAGCTAGCTAGCATGAAGAACACCCCCCCCCTCCCCACACTCGGAGGGAGGCACAGGTGCTGCCAGCAAAGCTGCCAGAGGAGACGGGCTACACACAGCAGCCTGTTGAAAGCCATCTGGCAACCTCCAATCATCTAGGGAACAACACAGACACATCCCCCCCCCCCCAAAAAAAAAAGCTGGTTGATGAAATCAAAGCTGGCAAGCTGTGGGGGTGGAGGGAAGGGGCTGCTTTAGCCCAGCCTGGCTTTCACTTTCTTCCACTTGAAAGAGGCCCAGTACTCCTAGTCAAAGAGGAGAGGGCACAGGGAAGGCGGATGGACTCCATGAAGTGCTCTTGCTCCATCAACAGCAGGCCCAGGTGGGGAAAAGCGGGGTGTGTGTGTGAGTCATCATCCAAGGGAGGTTGCCCGAAACAGCTTCTCCTGGCTGCTGCAGCAGGAGGGTGAGGCATGAGGCTCTTCCTGGGGGCCCCCAGGAGCCGGCTGGCCTCTCCTTGGGTCTCTGGGAAGATGAATGCCCGTCGGGCTGATAGGGGCTGCGCTGAGGGGGGGAGCTCCTCGCTTCCACCTTCCCTTATATGGCTTGAAGCTTGCTGAAGGCGGCTATTGGCTGCTCGGCTAGATACCCTTGAGGAGGAAGACCGTTCAAAGGGGGGGAGGTGGTAACCAGAAGAGAGGAGGAGAGGGAGGAGAGGAATCAACCAGGAGAGCCTCCCAGCCCCATATGGACAGGAGACCGGAGCAGAGGATTTTCAATGGGACGCTCTCTTTCTGCCCACCAGCGGCCTCTGGCTTCTATAGCCATCAGTCCCACCTCTTGTCTCTGAAGCCCTCGGAAGGGTGGGGGCGCAGGTGGCACTAGCAGCCGCCACGTTTGCCCACACCAACACCAATCCGTGGGATGCAGCAGGGCCTTTTTTTTCATACTTTTCATAACAACAGAAATGATTCCTAAGCCCAGGATGGGCTAATCACCTCCAGAGCTCCACAGCCCTCGGACGTATTTTCCCTTCTTAAAACAGGCTCTCACTCTGGTGGGGGTTACAGCCCCAGGTGTGCAAACCCTGCCATTTGTGGCATGTTCTTCAAGACAGACCATAGCTTCCTGAACAAAGGGATTCCCTATACTGAAGTCTCAACTGTTGCGCAGCTATTAAACCACTCCAGCAGTTCCATGCCCCAAATCCAAAGCTACCTCTGTGACTTGACAAATGTAGGTTGGCTTTTAGCAATTCAGAAATCTATGGGGACTGAACTGATCAGCAAAATCAGAAACTAGTAGCTTTTTTTTATTAGGACTGTACCCCTTTGGACAGAAAAGCCCAGGTTGAAAGCCACTTTTAATTTAAAACACACACACACACATTCATGAATTTTATCCGAACATTTCCACCAGATCAGGTGGATTTCTCCACTACAAAAATAAAAAATCCTTACCATGCCCTGCCCTACCCCTCTGAAAACAATCCATTGGCTCCGTTCTGAAGAAGAAAAATTAAGAAGAAAAACAGATTTGCTAATATCCAGCTTAATTCTTTGATGTGATTTGTGCTGTTATTCAAACAAATTAAAGCCCCACAGGACACCTCCCCCTTCCCTGAGAATTTAAACTAGCCATAACGTGAAGCTGACAAGACATCTAAAAATACACCGTTTAAAAACATTCAGTGGTTTTATTTTCATCTTTAGCACAGCCTTAAATATCAAACCAGGTAAACAAGAACAGCAGCAAGCTGGAGCAACATGCTGCCCAGACAGCACATGGGACTTTTTAAAAAGAGATTTCACATAAAAATCAGTGCAGAGTTCGGCTTCCTTGGACGAGGCAGATGCTGAGAAGAGCAGAGAAGAAACAGACACCAGAAACCAAGCCGGAACCTAAATGCAAGTATGCCACAAGTGTCAACTTAGGAAATCAAGGGAAGTTTTGACTTTTAGGTAAGTAAAAGAAAGAAAGAAAAATCCAAAGAGGAG
Source organism: Oxyrhabdium leporinum (assembly GCA_032468155.1). Classification (NCBI taxonomy): domain Eukaryota; kingdom Metazoa; phylum Chordata; class Lepidosauria; order Squamata; family Cyclocoridae; genus Oxyrhabdium; species Oxyrhabdium leporinum. Next base: position 19,349 of record JANHFL010000892.1, read on the forward strand.
ACATGATAGAGGCTTATACAACTTCACGGATAGCCAAGAGAGAACAACCTTGCTAAAAGTAACAGGCTGAGAGATTATTCAACAAAACTAATGAACGGCCTTCCCATGCAATGCATAATTAGCTTAGGGCACTGACTGGCAGAAGGTTCAGTCACGGCCACTAGCCAAGTGGCATTAAGAAAGGAGCTGGACAAAGGCAGGGCAGCTTCTCGCAGCAGCAGCAGCAGCAGCAAAGAAGGGAGTTTCCATGTGCCAGAGCAGAAGAGCTGCGGGGAAGAGGCTCGGAGCGGAAGGGCGGTGCTTGGAGCCAGCGCAAGGGACCACCCTGGCAGAGGCTGAGCCAAGGGATGAGCCTCCAGCCATGGGCTCCTTGGGGGAGGAGGAGGAGGAGGAGGAGGAGGAGGCATCTCCCAGAGGAACCGATGCTCCTCCTCTGCTTAAGAAACCCTGAAACCGGCCCTTCGTTACACACAGATTATCATCCAAATTTCCAGGAGCCGAAGAAAGAAAGTTCTCTGCCAACTGTGTTCATTAATGTACCCACAGCTTCTGCAGCCCTATAAGAGAGGAAGCTCCCCGCAGACACAGAGAGGAGACCAATAGCTCCTAGTCGAGATTTCTCAGGAAGAAAAGAAAGCCTTTTACAGGTTTTAATAGGCTTGTACATGCAAGCTATGGTGCCCAGGAGGGAGAGAGTGAGTAAAGGAAAACAATTTCATTAAGCGGTTTGCATAGATTTCTTTAAAAAATAAATTAGCATCCACAGAATTTCTGAAACAAACGAAGAGGGGAGGGGGGAGGGGAAGGGGAAAGGAAATAGGGGACACTAAAGCATTTTTTCTTGGATTGTGCTCTCTGCCTCAGTATAAATTCATTAGCAAATGCCAAGACACTGATAGACATCAAAGGATTTCACGGTTCTGGGGGTGGATGGAAGCAACATTGCACTATTTGTGCCAATCCAAGAGCGCACGCAGTTTTCGCAGGTTGCACCAGTGGGCTTTTGCATGGGGATTGCATATTGGGGGTGGGGCCACTGCACACGCATTGCTGACTTTTGCAGGAGACACATATAGTAGCTGCACCCACCCACAGCCATCCGTTCTGGACACAGAAGCTTATGCCAACGCCCAGACAATAACTGCCAAAGGACACACTGCATAGAGACTCCTCCAAAAATGCAATAATAACTAGCTTGGACCCTGGGAAGTCGGAGGAGGAACAAAAAGTAGCTGGAATCTGGAACTTGTTTTCCCACTTATGGTCGCATAACAAATCGCCAAGAAAAAGGAAACAAAAGTAAATGACTTACAAGCAGCAACGTAATCAAGATATCAAATTAGGTCTGCCATAATCCAGAGCAGCACAAGATGGCAGCAAGAAGCTAATTTCCCATCTCTTTCTGCTGCCATCTAGCAGTTTCCAGATATATGCACTTCAGGTTGGTCTTCCCGAGAAATAAGAAATAAAAAAAGATTGAGCCTGGAGCCTTGAGAATAGATGCACAAAACCTGTTCAAGCCTAGCCCTGAATTCTCTGAAACTGTGTGAGGCTGTGCAGCAAAGAAAAGAGAGTGTTACTTCGTACTGAGGGTTAGCTAACCTATGTGTGGGAGGAAAAACCCCTGAGGAGGAGAGAGGAAGTCAAACCTTTTTAAAAGGGAGCTATTTCCAAGTCAGCTCAGACCTGAAGAAAAGAACTAAAAGCTGTTTCTAAAGTAAACCCTGTCCTGGCTAAAACGACAAATCAAAATTGTGGAAAGTGGCGTTCAAGGCACGCGGGCTAAAGAGAACTGGAGCACCCCCTGCACCTTCTCTCTTTCCAGAGCACCAGGGCCCTCTGGATCCAACCTCCTGGCTCAGAGCAATGACAGTTACCACCAAGGGGAAGCTGCCAGAGAACCAGACCTGCTCAGACCTGGCGCTTCAGAAGGGGAGCTTCTACCCTGAGCGGGGAGTGCTCAGCACAAAGTCTAACCTGGTTACCAGCAGCAGATAACCTGCCCTGGAAATTCAAAATGATGAAACGGGTCAACCCTACAAATCTGAAGGGAATGAAATATGCCGAGTGCCCTACAACACAAATATACATCAACAACTGCGGTGTCCATATGCAGCCCTTCAAAAAAATAAGACCAAACCTACAGGCAGCCCTTGACATTATTTACTTTGGAACAATAGAAACACACTCTAAAATAAATATTGCTATAATACCAACTTCATCTCTAACATGCCAAAAACATTATTCCACAAGCTGCAGCCAAGAGCAGCTGCTTGCACCCATGTGAAATACCGCCTTACAGAGACATGTTAAACTCCTTCCAACCTCCTAATTAGCGCTTCTTTTATCACTGTCATTTTTATTCATTTGCATGCTCTGTTCCCCAATGAATAACATTTCACTCCTGTATCACTTATAAGCTTATAGTCTGAACCATGTATTTGTACTGTCTGAATGGACTATTGTCCTTTAGCTTTGTAAGCTACTAAGATTTGCTTGACTGAGGCAGCCTAAAAGCAGATACAATCAATCAATTCCAAGCAAAAGTTCCTATAGGGACTAATGGCTCACCCAGCACTTCAATTGCTCTTCCCTCTCATCTCCTGAAAATGCGTTAGTGAGCCCTTCACAATTTTTTTGTATATGGCAATGGTTCTGCTTTCTTTCAGGAAAAAATGCTGTAAGGATTACTTTCATTGGTTTTGTTATGGTTATTTGTGGTCTCAACCCTTTCAAGGGAAAAGAGAGAGCAAGGAGAAATTTCTCTTTGGTAGGGCTAATTGTTTATTTCCATATTTCTCTATCGCCCTAAACCTAAACCCTAACCCTAACCCCAACCCTGGTTACAGCTTACAAGTTTCTTGTCCCTTTTTAATTTTATTGAGCTACATGCTGATCTTGACTTTGTGCACCTGCCTTTACCTGTTAGAGAATCAGGATGTGAATCTGAGCTGAATGTGGTTACTCCCTAAGAAAACTCAGGGGGATGTAAAAGGAACACAAAGGTCACCTCCACCCTAAAAGGCTGCCATAAGTTTGGAAAAAGAAGAGAAGGGAAAATAAATTTCTCAATTTCCCTTAAAAAAGGGAAATGAGAGCACCTAAAGCCAATTGGAAAGTCCTATTGTGGGGCAGAGATAACAAAAAAGCAGCATCCATTTCCAATCCTCTTTCTTGAGGGATAATTCTGGAAGACTCACATGGACATCGCTCTCTTTTAAGCCTGAGCAGAAAGAGCCACCCACGGAAACACCAAGAATGGGACCCTTCACCAGTTCCACCAGTGGGGGGCCCAAGTAGCTCTGCTTAGCAGAGTGGGGATCGTCCGCCAGGACATGAAGGTACCTGAGATGCAACCTGTGCCGGGTCTTCACTTCCCGACTCTCAGCTGAAGCAGCATGAGGAGGCTGTAGGCCGTAGAGAGGCGATCGCAAGGGGACACTCTATTGTCTTAAGCAGTGAGCGATGACCACAGGAGGGGGAGCGGGGTGACCCTCTCGAGCACTTTCTACTGTGAGATCTTGCTGGCTGGACAAATCCTATGGACCTCAGCCCTCCTCTCTGTGGTTTCTCTGAACACAGGAAGGGCAGGAGGCACGAGTGAACCGATGGCTCTGATTTTAACTGGAGAGCCCTTTCAACCGCCAATAAATTCTCCACAGGCGAACAGTTTTGCGAGTAAAAAGAGAGTAACGGCCACATTCAGCAGACGCTTCCTCTTGAGTTCCTCCTGGCCAACACGGTGTCCACTGTGCTTCAGTATCAGTGATGGAAAAGGAAACTAAAGGGGACTGGGTTTACTGGTCGATGGGGCAAGGCGGTGGCTGATGGAGTATACAGAACACTGGAGCTATCTCTTCTGATGCCACAGAAGACATGCTCCTGTCACCAAATCGGAAGTGAGACTCAGCTCAAGGGGACGAGATGCCCTCTGAACCTTCACACAGGCAGCAGTGTGCGCGGGGCCGGTCCTGAGCTAAAGCGAGCAAGGACTTCTCCCAAAGGAGCAATGGATCGGCACGGGTGGCCATGAAACGTTTCTGGCTACTCTTCTCCTATTGCACCGAAAGGATAAGATGCACACCCCTGACGATGACCTGGAGTCACACACTCTGCCGGCAAGCAAAACCGCAGGATGCTTGCCACGCTTTCTCAGCACGTGGTGCTGGACCTGCTTATGAGCTACGTCTGAAGGGCAGAAGCAGGGCTGAGGAAAGCGACGGGGGAGAGGGAACAAAGTCACATGGAATAGCTACCAAGGACTTAAGGGGAACGATGTTACGAGGTACCTAAACTTTAAGCCCACGGACCAGAACTGCCTGGGATCAAAGGGAAGAAGCTGCTTCCCCGGTTCCCGTCAAGGACCTCAGTCTGGAACTCAGAGAAACTGGGTCACCTGGTTTTTGGTCGTGGGGGCTTCTGGGACTGCATCGTGTTTGGAAAATAGTCTCCTGCATAGTTTCAGGCGGCAAAGTTGCCTTTACCCCAGAATCTGGACTTGGACCCAAGCAGGGAAATAGCCCCTCTGAATGGCATAGCAGCCACAGAGGATCCAGGGGGACACAGGAGGGACCCTGCCGAGGAGGCCACGTCCCCCTGGAGCCTGAGGCGCAACCCACGTCTCCTGGGATTTCTGAGGGGGGCACACCTAAGGGGCATCTGTGTGGGAGGACTTCACTGTTTAGAAACCAGAGATCTTTCTTGGAAAGGGGTTCACTGAGAAAACCACCAGGGCCAAAACTGAACCACGCTCTTTCTGAAAAATTACGTTCCAAGATGCTGCCTCTGAGGGGCTACAGACACAAAGGATATATTGAAATAGGCTTGAAGTTGGAGGAGAGGAACGGATGACATATAAATGTGGGAAGTGAGGAAAAAACTGAGTTGGTGAAGAGTAAGGATCAAGTAACAGCGGGAACCCGGTAAGCATTAAATGCTATAAATTCCAACAGCATATCCGCTCCCCACTTCCGCAGCTCCTAGCTGCCCTGTGCTCTGTTTTTCCTAGAGATTGCCCCACTGCTTGCCTTCACATCAGGCTCCTCCGGTACTGAGGCAGCAGCAGACTCTGTGGGGGCGCAGGTCGTGAGAGCCGCAACTGTTGATAGAGGCTCCTCAGTTCTCTCACCTCCTGCAGCACTTTCTGGGCTTGGCTCCAGTTGGAGGAGGCCTCACCCAGCAGCCTCTGGATCTCCTGCAAGGTGGCTTCCGAGCCCAGCTTGGGTGAGGCGGGGGCACAGGCGGGGGCAGCAGCCGGGGCACAGCCGAGCGCCTGTGCCTTTTGCACCTCTCCCCCGTAGCCCCTCGCTTCCGTCAGCAGGCCCTGAGTCTTCTCCAGCTGCAAGGCCACCAGCTCCTGTATCCTGGCCAGCTGCTCAGGCTCAGGGGAAGCCGCTCGGTCCTTGAGGCCGGTCCACAGTGACGCCTGGCCGACTGAGGAAGAGTCCCAGCAGGAGAGGATTTCTTCCATAGAGGCACATTTGTTCTTCTCCAAATGAGACAGCTTCTTGGGGACCTGAGGGGTGTACATGGTCCCTTTGCCAAAGGCCTCCCTGTGAGCTGAGAACTTCTCCCCAGACATGTTCTTCCGCCGTGGAAGGCTCTTGCTCTTCTCAGAGTCCTTGACGTTCTCTGAATCCGAGCGCCTTCGGCCAGGGGTGAAATGGGCAGCTGATTTGTCCAGGTCTACCTGGAAACTCTTCTTGCAGGTGTCGTGGCCTTCTGGGGAGGCTTCCTCCTCCTGGATCAAGTCCAGGGTCAGCATCC
>JANHFL010000892.1:45627-57211 GCA_032468155.1 Oxyrhabdium leporinum
GGCAGGCAGGCAGGCAGGAAGGAAGGAAGGAAGTATGAAATCACGTAACGACTATGTAGTTAGGAAAATAATTTCTCTTCTACTATTGACTCATTTTTGAGAAATTATGGAATTGTTCAAGTGTTTGTTTCACTTACAGTAGTTTTCCTGTGAGTATTTTGCTATGTACTCAAAGGAAAATAAGAACAAGGCATGTCTGGCATCACTTTTCTTAGGACTGGAACTTTATTTGAACTACATATGTCTAAGGTTTGTGCTGCAAATATATCTAAGTGAATGCATTCAGGGGCTCTTTTATCCCATACAATATGTAAATGAAGGCACAATTTCCCCTTTAAAGGAACTGCAGGGTTTCCCTTTTCAGGCTACACCCACCAAAACAAAGTTTGTGTGCTTTCCCAAATTCTCTACTATCTGTTCTCCTCCATTCATTAGAGGGACCAAAAATGATCCTGTGTCTATACTTGGTGTCCTTACTAGCAGTCCTCAGAGGTAATACTACCCTCTGTAGTCAGCTCTTTTCATTTTAATTATTGTATAGAGCAGATCTCATTGAAATTACTTTCCTTTTAGGTGTCAAATCTGAGGTCCATTTGGTGGAATCTGGAGGGGATGTGAGAAGACCTGGGCAGTCCCTTCATCTCTCTTGCCAAGCTTCCGGTTTCAATTTCGGTAGCTATCAGATGAACTGGGAGAGACAGGCTCCCGGGAAAGGACTGGAATGGGTGGCATACATAAGCCCCAGTTCTGGTACCATTTACTACTCAGATAAAGTCAAGGGACGCTTCACCATCTCCAGGGACAATGCCAAAAGCCAGCTGTATCTGCAAATGAACAATCTGAAACCAGAGGACACAGCTGTCTATTACTGTGCAAGAGACACAGTGAGAGGAAGTGAATCTGAAGCCCATCAAAATATTTTCTCTACCTCTGAACAGCCTACATTTACATTCAGTCGGTTTATTTCTTTCCTTTCTGAATTTCCTCAGTCTCATACTTTCCTACATGTTATTCGTTTTCCATTCCTTCTCCATTCATTTATACTCGTTATTCATAAACCAGAGTCTCTCTCCCTCTTAAATCTGGATAAAATCCCCTGATGCCTGAAGCTCCCTCTCCTCAGCTAAGCCAAAATCTTCCAGAAAATCTCTCCTCCCATGAATCCTTCTGGGTCTCTTTATTTTGGACTGTCCTCCTGCCTTTTTCTCACTGCTTGATGGTCATTCTAACCCCTCTCCAGTTGCACAAACATTGCATCAGAAACAAAAACCCAGCATTTAGTTTTTAAAAAGCCAAAAAAACAAAATTTGGGCCCATCTCATGGGCAATCAGCCTTGCACAGGCTCTCCTTTCTTTGCTGGACTTTTCTGTGTCCGCAGAGATGACAAACGATCTTTTTGTCCAGGACATAAACAATGGCTGGGAAAAACAAAGGCAACAATTCACTCTCTGGATCAGCTGAGGTGGCCACGTGACCAGTCTCTCTTAGCTCTCTACTTTTGACTGGAGACAGGTTCATGCCTCTTCATTTTTGTGAGTTAGGAATGGGAGAACTAATTTTGAGATGGGACTTACGGACAACATCAGGGGTATCATGGAACCTGTGATCCAAGGGACCAAGCCTACAGAGGTATAAAAACAATCAACCAATGTATGCCCAGTATCTTCCTGTCACCATTAGAACAACACTGTGAAGATGGAAATGGAGAGCCAGTTTGGTCCAGGCAACAGGCTAGAAATCAGGAAACCCTGACTTCTAGTCCCACCTGAGGCATGAAAGCCGGCTGGGTGACTTTGGACCAGTCATTTTCTCTCATCCCAACTCATCTCACAGGGTTGTTGTGGGGAAAACAGGAGGAGGAAGGAGCATTAGGTATGCTTGCCTCCTTAAATTATGTATAAAAATAATAAAGATGGGATTAAAACAAATGAGTATTTGAAGAAAAGGTTGGTTTTACTTTCTTCCTCATGCCTGAGAAGAAATTTGAAACCAGGTTAGATCCTTCAATTACTGTGTCATGCAGAAAAATATTTCCAGAGCAAAGAATTATATGAGAAGAGTGATTAGATTTCCTCTAAAATAGAATCTTTCCTCTAAAAAACTACTGAAATAAAATGCAAATAAAAAATGAATATATCTTAAAGCACATACTGCAGGCATACATCTCTGTTACCTATACAAGACAATCATTTTTGAAGTGTTTTGCATCTTTAATAGACATACCCGCATATGATTGAACCAAGATGAAAGGCCAGGTATGAAACAGACACAAAGATGATTTGGAAAGATAGAAGAGTACAGAGATGTATGCTGAGTGGTGTGAAGTACATATTGCTGTACTTCCCTTTTTAAATATATATATATCTTATTTTGGTGTATTTTCTATTCCTTTTCTGCACTTCTGCCACCTTTCTTATTCTGAAAGAGAGCAACATGGCAGGCATGCATAGGTGCTGAAAACTACAACACAGATACCTACATCCAGTGCATGTTGTCAGTTTCATAGCTTGTGCTGTCAAGTTCCCACTGGGAATGTATTCCTGATACCCCTCAGCCTCCCACTCCTGAAAGCAGTCCTGCCTTCGACTCTGCTGGACCTGCTGGCCACATCATGGTCCACACCAGTGGGCAAGCCTTGGGAAAAAACATCTTCAAAAACTCTGGATACCTTTGAGCCCCATGTAGGCTTTTTTAATCCAGGGGCCAAGAATCATTCCACAAGTGTTTGTTTTTTTTCTTCAGAGACCCATCCTCCCATCCTTCAAGAAAGACAGCCCAAACTGAAGAGCTGACCCCATACATATCCTGCCTGCTTGGTCTGTCAGCACTATGGACAGCCCACGATCAGGAGAATGCCAAGCACTTCGGCCCCATGGGACATGCTGTCCCTCTCCTTACAGGGGTCTTGAGTGCCAGAGGGCTCTGCCCACTGCTGTGTTGTCGTTTCCAAGAAACTGTTGGCAGGGTCAAATATTTTATCATTTCATAGCAGCAGCGATTTCCAAGGGTGAAGGTTAGCCTTTCAAGCTGAATAGGAAGATAAGCACCGAGGTCCTCAAACCAAGATTTATTTCTTCTTCTTGGGAAGAGCTGTGTGAAACAGCAAAGAATCCTCTGTTCTGAAACTTTCTTTTTCTGGAGATTCATCCACGTTGAGGCTTGGCTGTTTTCAAGGAATGAAGTAAGCATTTTAATTATTTTTCTGAATGCTTGGGGAAGAATTTGACCATTTGTAATGTATTTTCACTATTTTAAAGCAATGTAATATTAGTCATGGGATATGACTCCAAATATTATGTTGTATATCTTTTTAACAAGTGACCAGATGTCCTCCTCAGTTACAATGTCTGTGCACTCATTCATGCAGGAAAAGATACATGTTGGCAGTTCCAATGAAGGCTATACGGAAGCTATTTTCAATCCTCCTACCAGATAGCAGCAAGATTTAGGCACAGCGGTCCTTTTCAGTTCCAGGGGAGAGGGCATTTGTAGTCCAGTTATTAAAAGAAGAAGAGTGAATAGTACTTTGGGTTTATTTTGATGGTGGCTTTGCCCACACCAAAAAGGCTGGCTAAAAATAAAAGCAAGTTCAAATTCCTGGACTATGGGATGGCCAGTAAAGTAGTTCATTGTGCATTATTACTTCACAGGATACCATCTTTATATCTGAATATTATTACAGGTCACGTGACATCCCAGAACGTATCTTTATTTCATAAAAGTGCAAACTACAATACGTTTCTAAAGGGCAGATACACTCTCATCCATACAGCTCCATATTATGGAAAGGCTCGCTTTCACCCGGTTGCTTGGTAATAACACGGCACTTACAAAATCTATGCAGCAGCGTGGTTACTGGATCCGCACTTTGCATCACCCTGTGCCAGCCAATGTTTTTGCATTAAAAGAGGGGTAACAAATAGGAAGGAATCAGGGGTTCCTGTTTTCTTGCAGGCATTTCATTATCCAAATTAGGTAACCTCACCGGTGCTAGTCAGTTGTATTGCGCTGTATCCAACCTTCTGGAAAAGCAGCCACATAAATCCACATAAGCTTTGCAACACGGCCTATGAATTCCGGAGTTCACTCCCAGGGGACCGATTAGCAGATTAACGGATTCAATACGCGTCCCTGAGAGTAGGTCCTGCTGAATAGGCAGACGAGGTTATTTTTGGTTAAACTGGCCAGACTTAAAGTGGGAAAAGGCACCCGTGGAGGAATTCACTTGGTTAGGATGTAGACCGCAGCCCCCTCTTTAAAGTCTCCTCGAGCGGTATTTTTCCCCACGGGCCCCTTCTCTATCCTGGTTCGTTGTGCGTCCCTCCTTGGGCACCGCTCTCTCGGAAGCGCATCTCCAAAGCCGGGAGGCATCGAAAGAGCGAGCGAGCGAGGCCACCCAGAGAAAGAGGGAGGGCGGCGGGGGCCAGCAGGCGAAGCGAAGCCTCCCGCTTATTTGCAGCCGCCACCAGCCCAGCCCAGCCCTCCGGGACACCCCCCGCCAGGGCCCGGGCGCGCGAGGGGAGAGGGAAGCCCCGCCCCATGAGATCGGCCGGTGCCTCGACCCCGCCCCGGAGCAGCCGAGAAGCACCTCCGGGCGGAAAAGAGGATCCAGCGCACCGGAGTTCCGGGGCGAAAGAGCAGGGGACGCTCCAGCGACGCACACGCGCAGAGAGCGAGAAAGGGGCGAGCGGGGCCTGGAGCGGGCGGAAAAGGGCCGCCGCCGCTTCTCCTCCGCTCCTTCCGGCCGGTCTCCGGGAGGCCGTCCGGCCGAGGTCTCGCCTCTTGGTCTGGGCCTCCTCGGAGCCGGGATGGCGGCGGCCGAGGACGAGCAGGGTAAGTGGTGGGGAGCCAGTTGCAGTCTAGAGAGCTGCCCGTCGACCCCGCTCCTCGCCGGACCCGGCTGGCCCGCAAGCGCCACTTCCCTCCTCGGCGACGCCGGTCGATGGGACGGGGCGTCCCCGGCCTCTGCCCACTTGTTGGCCGAAGCCTCCTCCCCTGCCTGCGGCTCGGACGGCTTCCCCCCCGGACCCCCTCGCCTTCCACTCCCTCTTTTCTCCGCGCTCGGCTGCCTCTCCGCGCTTTCGCTTCGGGCCAGCCGGGAAGTCCCCGCCGGAGGGCGGCTGGAATCGGCCGCCGCCGCCCCCGGAATCCTCGCGGGCTATTTTTAGCAGGTGCGCTGCGCGAGTCCAGGAGGGCCGGGGGGTTCCTGGGCTTCCCAAGCCCTCACCTGGCGTCAGCAGTGCGCGATGACAGCCGCCGCCGCCGCCGCGGTTCCCGGGGGGCGCCTGCGCTAGGGCGAAGCGAATGGCTGAGAAGGGCGGCTGTGGGCGACCCAGACCTGCTTCCCGGTCGGCTTGGAAACCCGAGGAGGCAGCCTTTGCTGAGGGCTCCGAGGGAACGAGGCCTCCCCGGACTTCCCCTGGCCTGAAAAGGGGCGATGAGGACGAGGAGCGCCTGGCAAAGGCCTCCTGGGCGGAAAGAGCCCCCTTCTTCAGGAGCCTGGCTGCTTCTGAGGCTTTTGCCTTTGGCAAAGAAACTTCCGTCCTGCCCAGCGGAGCTCTAGGCGGCCTTCCCCATCCCTCCCTGGCCCTCTGCTTCTGGAGGAAACAGAACCCCCCCTCTCCTTTCTTTTGGCATCCCTTCCGTTCCTGCTAGGCCGCCTAGCTCCTTGGCAGGCTGGGAATCCTTGGGGGGGGGGAGTCCATGGTTGGCACCCCTTAGGTGCCGCAGGACCAGGGCTCTTTTCTGTGGTGGTCTGGCAGCCGCCTGTCTAGAGAAGGTGATTTCCAGCGGGTGGGTGTGTTTTGAAAGGTTTTGTTGTCCCTCCTCTCGGACGCTTGTTGGGAGCCCATAGCGTGCTTGGACCTGACTGCCATCTATAGACGATGCAGCTGCCTCGTAATGCCTCCAGCAAGCGGTTCCTGTCCATTTGGCAGCAGGGAGTGAGCCTCTGTTCCATTTTTTCCTCAACCGGCTGTATTTGGAAGATACCGTAAAGGTCTTTCCCACTGCAGTGAACCTTAGCCAGCTTCCCAGGTAGGGACACCCAACATGGTCCGTTGCAGTTGACGCGATGTCAGAGGACAAGGAGAGAGTGATTGGTTTTCCGCCTGTGCAACTGGTTGGATATGAGGTCTGAATTGAGCTGGGCTTTTCCGGAAGTGAGTGATTTATCCAAGTGAACAGCCTTCCTCACAGAAGTAGGTGCTCTTGGAGATGAGTGTCCTGTGCCTTGCAATGACTGTCCTGGAGAACAGGGGCGGCTTTAGCGACAGTTTGGTCCTTGGACCTCTGATACTGATTTTCACTGTGAGACATGTAGATGCCGCTCTGCTGGCTCCTAGAAGACAAGTCCCTCAAATGATGTCGCTACTGGAAGTGGAAAAGTCTCTTTCCTTTTGCCATCGAAGGAAGGAGGGAGGGAGGGAAATGAAGTGCTGGATGTGCCCAGCTCCCATCTAGGCAGCTGGCCTTTCTTGTCTGCCTCCGTCTTCCTGGGAGCAAAGCACGAGTCTTCTGGGCAAGGAGTTGTGCTCTTGGCTCCTGCAGTCTTTGATAATGAGGGATGTGATTAACTTCATGTGATGAAATCGCTGGGCTTGGCTAGAAAGATTTCTGTGCCTTTGGCAGATGAGGAATTCAGTCAAGCCCTGTTCCTCTGAACAGAACACGCCCATCCCAACAAAGGAAAGACCTGGTTGTGGGAGCGGTGCCTAAGAGAAGCAAATCTTTACATGGGGCTTGCTCTTCAGTTGAGCAGCATCCAAGGAGCCCTTCTGCAAGAAAAGGGCCATGCCAGGAATTTCATTACAGTGAGTCATGTGGCTGATCTAGCCAGCTCAGCCTGGCTTTGGCAGCTAGCAGTAGTGGCTGACTCTTGGGGTTTGGGGCAGCGCATTCCTTTTCCACCCAGACCTAGAAACAGGACCGGGCTCTTCTGCAGTCTGTGCCCTACTGCTACTGAATGATGACAGCCGTTCATTCTCATGCACCAAGACATGTCAGCTCCAACCTCTGCTGATCTAGGTCCATTTTTTCTGGGCTTAGCTCCGCCTGCAGTGCTGAAAACTGATCCTTGGGCCCATTGCAGGGCCCTTCCAGCTGTCTGGTGAGTCCACAGGCAGGTGGGACAGGGCAGAGCCAGAACTAGGATGAGCGTCCCCACTCATTTAACCTTCCCCACAAGGGATTCCATGGAGATCCTGGATGGTCTGAATTCCTTCCTTCTTTGTACTTGTATCCAGATGGTAAAGTGTGGATTCTGGGTCAGTTCATCCTCCTCTTCCCCATTTCTGTGAGTCAGTGATGATTTCTGGAGCAGTTGAGGTGAACTGGCAATTTCACTTTAACCTCTGACCTTGCTTGTAGACTAGCTTCTGCCTGCCTTGTCTGTGAGTAGGCTTAACCCTCCATTCTCAATAGCTGCTTGGTCCCATTGACATTCTGATCTTGCCCTCTTTTGTGTTTTTGTCTTCTAATTGAACCCCTTAGTATATTATTGATCCAGCCTCTGGCTGAGGCTTCAGAAGAGACACTGAAGCTGCTAAGAGCACAAGAAAGCAGCTGTGTACAGATAAGCCTAAGTCATGTGGATGATGATAGAGTAGTAAAGAGAAACTGCTCTATTCTCTCTCCTCTACGTTAAACAGTTTAAAGGCTGAAAGCATTCGCTACTTAATTCTGCCATTCAAAACGGAATAAACGCTGAAGTGGGAAGTATCTCTACGACTTTAACTGTGGAGGATGAGAATTTGGTAGGGCTTCTTTGGAATCTCAAGAATTGCAGCCATTTCTGTGCTGACTCCTCCACCTCATAGAAATTTCTACAAGCAGTTAGAACTTTCATGCATGTTTTGTAAAATAACGGTACTATACAGAGTTAAGAATTACTGTTTAAAATTCCTAGGAGCAATCAATGAAGGTTGTGTAAGTATCTGGATTTTTAAAAATATCTATTAATGCTGAGGCAGATGTGTAAGTAATTTCAAGCTTAGTGCTTATTTTGTGGAAGAGGAATGTCTGATACAGATGGCCACTTAAGTTGAGTGGCACATTTTTGTCTACCATATGCCAGAGGCAAATGGGAAGAAGTCTGTGGATCCAGCCGGGCAATAGCTCTTACCTTGGAATCCCTCTTGTCCTGCAAAGTCCTTCCGCCCAGCTGGCTTCCTCCCATTGCCACTCGAGTGAAGGGGGTCCAGGCTCTGTGCTTTCATAGAAGGACCTCTGTGACCAGGGGTCCTGAGAGCCCAGCCCCTCGTGGCATCCAGACTTTTACCCCTCAGCGTGCAATCCAGTGCATCCAGGAAGCACCTCGAGCAGGACAGGAGGGCAACAGCAGCCTTCTGCTCCCATTCTCCAGCAAATCTGATGAGGGCCCACCTGTTTCCAGGAGAGTAGCTGCCTCGTTTGCTCCACCCTTTTTTTTACTGAGGCAAGAAAACAAGGTTTTTCCATGAGGGTTGTGCCCTCATAATAAAATTCTCTCTCCGACGGAATGCAGGGATATTACTTAGACTTAGATTGGGCTTTTCAGAAAGCATTTCCTATTGGCTGAATGGATGCTCGGAATGGAATGGAAGCAGGAGCAGAGTAGAATTCTTTCTTCGCCAATATGTGGGGGAGGGGGACTCTTCCTCACCTTTTTAAACAGCAAAAGTTAATTTCTCTAGAATTCTCCTCTATCAAAGAGCCTCTTCTACCTTTGATGCACAGGAATTTGGGATGAGATACAATGTCTCCAGTCATCTTTCCTGCAGAAAAGTAAGAGAGAAAAAATCAGTACTTGGTTTTCTGCCTGTCAAGAATCTTTTCAAAGCTCAGAAATAGCTACTGTTAAAGAGGGGAGTTAGAAAACCTCATAATGAGGTCTTCAGGATGGGCTTAAAAATAGAGGCCAATTCATTGCAAGGAGCTGTAAATGGAACCCCCACATTTGGGCCAGGCTATATCTGATGTACTAGGACAAGGAGGGGGAAGGTAAAATGATTTGTGGACTTACCAAGAAATTTATTTCTGACTAGCATTCAAGATCAGACTTCATTTGATCTTGTGTCGTGTCTGCTGCTTAAGATGCTAAGCTCTCCTGAGCCTTTGCTAGATCTCACCCATGTCATTGTTGCCATCCTCCTCCTCCTCCTGCTCCTCCTCCTCTGATCAAAAATAAGTAAATCTATTTTTGTTATTAAAAACCTAAGATTGAGTACCTGGAATTGCAGAGAACTAAATGGAAAACATTTGGCAGTACTTTCCATTTTATGTTGTGCCTGAATATTTTTCCATTTTACATTGTGCCTGCTTTTTGGCATGAAAGGTGAGGGGAAATATTCACAATTTATACATGATTTTGGCCAAGTTGAAAAAAGCCTGACAAATGTGTATCGTTTCCCCGTTGTGATGCAGAGGTTAAGATATAAAGTTGGACACAATGGGGTGTGGACTTCTCCATCCTATATGAAGTCATAAAATGTGATCCATGAATCATTTAACAGTATACTGATTTATATAAAGTCACAGGTCAGTTGGAATATGCAGCTGGAATTCCATGTGCAAACATTCCTGCACCCATTAAAATTCTTTTATTATATAGGTGGCCTTTAATCACTCACTTTAAAAGAAATGTATCTTAATAATTCTTTGGCACAGCGTCTCTGTTTAAAACTACAATTGCTGACGAGAAATGATGTATATCCCGTTCTTATTACGAAGAATGATAGTCCTTTTCTTTGTCTCTGTCACATGGTATTCCAAAGTACAGAATCTAACCTTTTCTGTTTATATGAAAGTGTTTCTTCCTTGGAATAGGTGAGGGAGATCTCCCGCGTGTCTCGGAGCGCATTTCTCTGTGTGTGCGCTTATGGGCGCCTGTTCTGAGCTGGCAGGAATCTTTTCCTACTATGCACCTCTGCAAAAAAGTGAACTCTTTAGACCTGAGAGTGCAAGGTGTAGTTGGCGAAGCCATGGCGGGTCTCCTGAAGCTCTAGGAAAAGGTGTCATGTGAGGTGAATAATGTGCTCTGGAGCTTTGCACAGGCTGTGCCAAGAGGCCCAGCAAGGCTGCCAGATGCTTTCCCGGTCTTGCTCATAGAAATGGCAACTTTTGTCCTCCACCATGCCAGTTATACACTGTTTCCGTGCTTCAAGTTTTCTTCTGTTAAAAATGGGCACCAGGAAGCTTTGGTTTACAAAAGCCTGGCTGCCTGAGAGGGTTGATGCATTTGGTCTTTGGGAAGAGTTTGGCATCACCTCTCTCCCTTGCAACCAGGTACAGACACTCCTCCTTTCTTTTCAGCAGGGCAGAGCGCCTAAAAGACTTGTCCAGAGGAGGCTGTTTATAGCGAGGGTGACATCTGTTACATCCTGGGCATGAATGTGCAAATGCATGACCCTTGCGGTGCTGGTGACAGTGCTGGTGATATAGGGCAGTTTGCTTATTTTTCAGTTTGGGAAGCCCCGCTGTTTCAAGGAGCTCTTTGGAAGAACGTATCGTAAAGGGGGCATTTGCCATTTCTCTTGCTCGAGTTCAGCTTTGGCAGATATGGAGAAAAAGAAACAGCCAGCTTAATTACATTCTTATCAGTCCTTTCGGAAGGAAGAAGCTGAGGTTAAAGTTAAGGGAAAATCACAGAATAATCTTAGGGTGCTGGTTTTCCTATCAGTGATATGAACAGGTAATGCTGACCTAATTTTCCAAGGTACCATTTTGGAATCTTTTGATATTAGTAGTTCTACTGCCCTGTGGATTGGATCCCCACCCCTTATGGGTTGTTGTCGTTGTTTTTATGTTTTTTTTGGGGGGGGGCAGTTTGTGGTAAATAAGTGAAATAATGAAATGGCTGGGAATTAGGGCAATGCGTTGCTAGTCACTTTCCCAGAGGGGCCGTTCCTCCCTCCCTTGCATCAAGATGGCCCTGCCCTACCACCAGCAAGACTCCTTTGGTGCTTCTGCAGATCTATTTTGGAGGCTGCATCATAACTGAAGAGACGCTGAACTTTTGAGTTCCTGACAGCCCAGAGTCAGGCTGTGGTGGGTACACAGTCATACATGTTTAAAGGAAAATATTACTGGTCACTGCTTATGTTCTCATTTTCTTTTCCCTTGCTTGTTCCCTAGAAATAAAGGAACATTGTGGAATATGTCTGTGAAGTTCAGTTTCATTCCTTCTAGAAAGTTTGCTTCCTGTATTCTTTCTCTTCTATTCCTTTTGTCAGAGATGGACTGTTTTAAACTAATTACCCTAAATAGACCTTGACTTACTACTATATATGAACTGTAATTTTGGTTTTCAGAACCCAGAATTGTTTCAGAGTACCATCATATGACTAAATCTGAAAAGAACATTTACTCAGGTATGCTCTTGTAAAATAGTCCCTCATGCATAGAGGTAGTTACTGTGAGATAATAGCAAGGACTGTAATGATTTGGTTATGTGTTTTGGAGAAGGGGGCCCTCAGGATTGATGGAACTGCTCATGGTAACTGTAACCATACTAAAATCAGACTAGCAGAGGAAGGAAGGAAGGAAGGAAGGAAGGAAGGAAGGAAGGAAAGGAAGGAAGGAAGGAAGGAAGGAAGGAAGGAAGGA
>JANHFL010000892.1:62932-74747 GCA_032468155.1 Oxyrhabdium leporinum
TCTTCCCCCCCCCCCCCCCCCATGCTTTTGGATTTGTTTTCTTCAGGGTTGAAGGATCTGAGGAGCCTGTGTATGAGAGCCTGGAAGAATTCCATGTTTTTGTTCTTTCCCATGTACTGAGGAGGCCCATTGTGGTTGTGGCAGACACAATGTTGCGAGATTCTGGAGGAGAAGGTAAGAGTGCAGTGAGGTGCATTCAGAAAGTGTGGCTGTGATCTGCCTTGGTAGTTCTGCCAGCTGCTGTTTTCAGTATGCTTCTTATTTGGAAAGAAAAATGCCCCAAGTAGACAAGGAAGAGTCATTCAGGCAGAGTAGTCTCAGTGGTTACTTTAGATTTCATAGTAAAAGTTGAGAGTTTTCTCAGTGTCCATAGTTTAGTTAGTCATTGAATATAAGGTTTGGAAGAGATCTTACAGATCACTTGCGCTTCTGTTCAGTGTATAAATCCAGTACAGCAATATACCTTACAAGTGGCCATCCAGGGTCTGCAGCGAAAGAGAGCCCTCCCCTCCCCTCCCCTCCCTTCCCTTCCCCTGGCAGTCTCCTGAACAGGTTCCTTGAAATTTGAACTCCCCGGTTTCTGTCCTGCCTTCTGGAGCAATTCTGTGTAGTTCTCTCCCCTCTTTTCCATCGCAGCCATTCAGATACTTGAAGAAGGACAGCTATTACGTTTCCACATAAGTCTTCTCCTCCAAGCTAAAGACACCATTGCCTCCAGCCATTGAGGGGGTCTAGGAACCCCTTCTGCAAGGGAGCCTCTGAAGATCTTTCCTGGAAGTCCACGGAATAAGACGACCTTGGAACTTTGCATCTTATTCCTCCATCTCTCTGTCCCCACCCACCATCTACTTTTCTTGTGTTCCGAGAGGTTTCCTGGTACCATTGAACCTCCAAAGTGTGAGGAGCTTATGGGGTGGACAGTTTTGCTTTTTTCCCAGGGGAGGCACCAGCCTGCATGTAGGCCATGTATCATTCTTAGAATCTTCCAGGAAAAGCACAAACACAGAACAGATCACAAAAGCAGTTTCTCCTGTGTCTATCATTCAGATGAACAAACAAAATGTAAATCCTTCCCTCTCTTGACCTTTTTTGCCAACTTCCCCCAGCAACTCCCTGCTGGCTGCACCCATTCCCTCAGTGGTGGTGGTGCTGGCAACTGAGGAACGTGGTTTCACAAGAGCCTTCTTTCTCCTTTCCAGCGTTTGCTCCTATCCCCTTTGGTGGCATCTATTTGCCTCTGGAAGTTCCTGCCAGCAAGTGCCATCGTTCCCCACTGGTTCTGGCCTACGATCAAGCCCACTTCTCTGCCCTGGTGTCCATGGAGCAAAAGGAGCCCATCGAGGAACAAGGTGTGCACAAAACGGGTTGCTGCTCTGTTGTTAACCTTTCTTCTGTCCTGGATCCTGTAAAAACATCAGGCGGAGAGTTCCGTGATCCCCTCATAGCCCTTTCTATCAAATGTATAGCTTCCTTTAGCTGGTAGTTTTCTGCTTTCCCAACTCCAAATTCTGTTTTTAGGGACCTTAAGGAAATTATTTCTTCTTCCCCCCCCCCCCCCCAACCTAGCTGTGATCCCTCTGACAGACTCTGAACACAAACTGCTTCCGGTACACTTCGCAGTGGATCCTGGGAAAGACTGGGAGTGGGGTAAAGATGACAACGATAACGTCAAATTGGCAAGGTAAATAAAAGGAGAGCTCAGTGTGGAAGAAATGTTGAGTTTCTACATTTTTGGATTTCATATTGGAGCTTGAAAGGGGTAAGGGAGGACAAAGAGACCGCCAGAGAAATAGGTCTTGGTAAAGAACAGTAAGAAATGGAAGGTGTGAAGAATCACGCAAGAGACGAGAGGTGAGGTGCAGGAGATGACCAGGCTGAACCCCAGGGAGGAGGGGCCAAGCGCATCATCAGCCTCTGGCCTTTGGCGCCCACCAGGGATCCCGAGTCCAGCCCACCTTGAATTCCGTGGGCTCCTGTCTGCCGCCTATCTCCTTTGACCGCTGGCAGTTCAGATTCTTGTAGAGAGGGTTAGCTGAGAAAAAAACATTTGAACCGCCTTGACTCCTGATTTCCTGCGCTTGTCTTTAGACTGGGAAAGGGGACATTGCTAGCGACAGAGAGACAGTCTTTTGAAATATGAATTAGAGTGAAAAACGTGAGGAAATCCAATACTCCTGTTTTTAAAATCTACAATTTCTCCAGGGTATTTTTTATTTGAAATGTTATTTCATATTTGGAATTTCTATAAGATCCAGGGACAGGAGCTCCAATTTAACTCAGTGGCATCATTTTGTTTTTGTTTTTGACATGGCCCTGCCTGTTTAGTGTGACTCTTTCACTGGAGGCCAAGTTGCATTTGCTGCACAGCTACATGAATGTAAAGTGGATCCCTTTGTCTTGTGAAATGCAGGTAAAAAATGTTAAGGGAATCACATTCCATGTAATGGGAGGGAGACTGCAGATCATTTTCCTGTTCTCCCTAGAATCATAGAATTCTAGATTTGGATTATTTCAGATGTTGAGCCCAAACCTTGCTCAGTTCAAGGATCCACCTTAAATAATCCTCAACTAATGGCTGCTCAGCCTCTGCCTAAACATACCTCCTCCTCCCCTCTTGACAATTGCTTTCACTATCCAACAGTTATTAATTTTAGGAAGGGTTTTTCTCCCCAATTTTTTTCAATGAGAGATCTGCCTTTCTGTAACTTAATTATTCTCAAGAAGACAAAATAATTGTGCTAAGCAGAATTGGATGAAACAGGCCTTTGTGCTAATGTTGCAAAGGTGGCTTGTTTAGCAAGCGATGTGAGCTGTTCAACTTACATTCGGTCTACTATGATTGAAAGAGTTTTATATACTAAGGATATCCATACACTAAGATGTGTCTTTATAGTGCCCAGAATCGTATAATCCTTATTTGAACCATTGCTCTCTTTTCTTTCTGGAAAAGGTACTCCACTCTTAAGACAGATCCATTTTACTGTAGAACTAGATGAACAGCTTATCCTGCCCAATCCCAACCTCCCCTTTCCCTGGCAGTGGAAAGGTTTCCTTTAAGAGCGCACAGCCGCCTTTTCCTATCCGTACCACGTCTCTCCCTTCTTTTTCTAGGCACCTCTTGCTCAGCCAGAGTCTCCAACGGCTTCTGCAGGGGATGAGATCCGATCGGCTGCAGACTCGGGGGATTCAGATAAGGAATCGGTTTGTAGCAGCTCAGCAAGCAATAGTGGCAGCAGCAAGACCAGCAGTAAGGATAAGGAGAAAGAAAAACCAAAGAAAGAGCGGGAAAAGGACAAGGAGAAGAAACGGGCTGACTCTGTAGCCAATAAACTTGGAAGTTTTGGCAAAACGCTAGGGAGCAAGCTAAAAAAAAATATGGGCGGGCTGATGCACAGCCGAACAGTCAAAGGTGGAATGAGCAATGGACAAGGAGAGACCTTGGAGAAGAAAAAGAAAGGCTCCATAAAAGTAAGGAAGGGCAGTAAGGAGGAGGCACCTTCTGGAGATTTTTCTGCTCTTCCAGAGAAGTCAGGTCTAGCTAAGACATCATCTTCCGAAAAGCAGCCTGATAACTGCAAATACAGCAGTGATGTCAAGCTGAGTTTGAGCATCCTACGAGCTGCCATGCAAGGGGAGCGCAAGTCCATCTTTGCCGGTCAACTGAAGACCAGTCACCGGCACCAGTACCAAGAGGAGATGATCCAGCGGTATCTCCTGGATGCTGAGGAGCGCTATTCTGCAGAGCAGAAACAAAAGGAAGCTGAGAAGAAGATGGTGGCACTGGGCAATAGGGGAGCTGCCAAAAAGATGGACTTGGAAGGCAATCCTCTCAAAGGAGAAGAGACTCTGCTGAACTCCATGGACCACCCAGGACTGTCGTCATATAGTCTCCAGAGCTCAGATCTGGCCACGGTGGGTACTAAAATATCCAGTTTTTCCACTGGCCACTCAGGAGTCTTCACCATTCCCCGGCCTTCTATGATGAGCAATGTGGAAAGCACCTATCCTCCTACTTACCAAGATGGCCGAAGACAAGTTGCTGGAGGCCTCTGTGTTCCGTTTCCCTCTTACGCTACGCTGCCCAGGCAGTGTGCACAGAGCCGTTCCCACCTGTCCCAGCAGGTGGGACACTTCTGTACCACAGAGATGGATATGCCACCTAGTTATGCGGAGGTGGATTGTGAGGGCTCTTCCTGCCCAGTTCTGTCCAGCAATGGCTATCAAGAATGCACAGAGCCAGATGGTAGCTCTCCAAAAGTTGTGCAGGGTGATCAAAACAAAACATGGCTGCTGTACAATGTACAGCAGACCAAATGCAAACAGCCCAACTGCAGTTTTTATGGACATCCAGAGACTGGAAATTTCTGTTCATGCTGTTACAAAGAAGAGCTGAAACGCAAAGAACAGGAGAAAGAGACACTGATACATCGGTTCTGAAGAAACAAAGATGTACGTTTCATATCTGGACCCATGGGATATGGGGAATGCAATAATTTTCTCTACCCCTGTTCCCCTCTCATTAAGGGGAGGAGCTGGCCAGTTGGGGTTGGTGAGCTGCTTATGGGAATGGGGGAACCAAAGCCCCTTACCTCCTAGAAGCATGGAACAAAACTCCATTAAAGAGCAAGGGCTGCTAGTGTAATGTGTTGGGGACAGTTCCCTGGAAAGTGGGGGTAGAATTCAGGGAGGTCACATTTTTGTGCAGGACTGTAGTTGTTGAATCAAGCAAATCCTCTAGACCAAAGCTTTGAATTCCAAGATTAGAGAAAAACAATGACAAAGGCCTCTTCTTATTTGATCATCCTCCAACATATTTTATTATTTTTATTTCAAAGGGATTAAAATTAGTATCACTCAGATTTTTCTTAATGCCTGAAGCTTGGAGGCTGTTTAACAGTTTCATGTCTTTTTTATGACTATTTTTATGTCTCTGGGGTGTTCTGACCCTGCACAGGGACTGTATTGGAAAGGAAGTATTCTGAAGAGTGAGTCAAGTTCAGTTACCTCCCTGTTCTGATGCTGCCTCCTTCCAAATCCATCCATCTTTTCCCACAATTGTCTGGTCTTCTGAGCATGCCTGTTCTAGCTAGTGTTAGCTTCAGTTAGAGATGGGCTTCAGAGATTTTTTAAAAAGTATATATTTTAAAATTCTTGTCAGGAGCTGAATGTGCTAGGTGGGAAGGAATCAAGTCACAGGGTTGTGTGTATTGAGGAAAGTAAGTTTTAACTGAAAAAATGAAGCTGTTCTTGATGGAATCAAACTACTTGAGTAGAATTTTGGAGACCAGGAGGGAAATCAGTGGGGCTTTAAATAAGAGCAATAAACCACTGCAGGCAGCTTTGAACATGGAGAGATGAAAGGTGGTAATGAGGCATCACAGCAAGAATCCTTTGCTATCTGATTTTGCTCCAGCTACTTTTAAAAGCATCAGAAGATAAATCTATATAACATTTTCTTGTCTGCAGTGAACAGCCTACTTTCTGTGCAAGCTATTTTTCCCAGACTACCTCTGTTCTGTATAGGAAAAAAATCTGACTTTGGGGGGAACATAATTATTCTTTGTTCCTTGTGGGTTTTCTAATGCAGTACATTAACTTCCCATCACCTCCAGCCTTCAGAAATATTGGTATATTTTAAAAGCACCTGATTATTCCCACTTTTGGTGTTGCAGCATTTGTTACAAATATTTTTTCAACAAATAAAGAAAACACCTTTGATGGCTAGGAACTCCCTCCTAATCAGATATTTCACATAGACGTATGCCAGTTATGTTTTGACTGAATTTTGTGTAGTGGATAAAGGTCTTTTTTTTTTCTTTTGGCTCCTTTGGGAGTCTAAAACTATGCAATTATTTTCCATAAAGAGCTGCTGAGTTGGGACAGAGAACTGCAAGTGTACTTAATATTTTAAACAATAACCCAACACTCATGGCTTTCTTTAATATTCCTTACACTGCCTTAACATGGACAGTAACCCAATATGAAATAACACGGCGTTTTCTTGTTTCTTTCCTAGATAATTTTATTTGAGAAAGGAGCACTATTAAGAGGCAAATATGTATGTATTGCTGTGTTAAATTTGTCAGGATCTGCTGCGTGATGTAAAATTAAAATGGGGCTTGCAGAAAGGACATACATCCTGAGACATACAAGATGGGTTTGCACTCACAGCTGACAGGTAGTCCATCCACCCCTCTTGCTAAATACTGTCATGAAAGATTATAGATTACTTAATTTCAGAGCCCCATAATGGGAAAAATGTGGGTGGGTGGGGGGTTAACCAGGATGTGCAGAGGGGTAAAATCAGGAGCAAAAGAAAAATAAAACCATGTATTTGTCTTGTTAGGCAACATAAATGTTTACATTGTGTTCAGAAGAAGAATTTCAGTCTTAAAATTTGACAGTAGGTGGATATCTGGGGATTATAATTCACGTGATCTGAAAATCCAACTCGGGATGTTCAATTTTGACATTTCAAGCAGTTTTTGGGTTTGATAGACTAAAAACTAATTTGAGGAAGAGCTTATTCAGTTGGTTTGTGGCTGTATAGATTAGCTGAGCTCAAAGTAGCCTTTTTAAAAATTATATATTTCTTCAAAAATTAACTATTCTAAATCTATTTTTATGAGGGCAGCAGCAGGGGTGGTTACATTTTTTATGATTCTCTGTCTCTCTCTTCAGTGCTGGTTGCTTAAGATGTTATCGCAAGAATTCCTATCGGTGACATTGGACTGTTTTTTATTTGATCACTTTCGCTAAATTGAATGTCCCCTGTAAAATTTTTGCTTGGAAATGCACATATGCTATCTGGAAGATACGATACATGCAGAATTCCCCCTTCCCATATAATTCTTTCCAAGTAGCAAAACCTCTTTCTAGAGATCTGTGTACTTTCTTTTTTTTGCTTTTCCAAGCTGGTAACTAGTAATTTTGAGATTGTACCTTGACAGTTTGTTGCTGATCACTTTTTAATTATAACTAGTATTTTAATTATTATAGCAATTGGGTTAATAGATTGTAGCATTTTTGTACATCAAGAAAAAGTGAACATTTTAAAAACCTCTATTTGAAAATTATTTTTCTATGAAATCCAGAATTGTAATTCTAAAACCTCTCCGCCTTAGTAACCGTGAATTCTAATTATTTAACTTCTGCCTCCCAGATCAAGTTTGAATCAATATAGTTGTTCACTGACTTTCCCTTTCCCGACCCTCCTTCTGTTTTTCTGAAAGGGTAGGTTCGTTTCCTTTATGGTGAAACAGCACTCTTTTTTCATTAAAAAAGCAAAAGTTAAAAAATACTATTTATTGAAAAAATAAAACCTTCCCCTTTTTATTCATTGTCTATGCAGCTACAAATTGAATGCAGTGGGTGTATTTTAAGGTACCTTTTTTAATCATTATTGTCTTGAGCAGAAATATAAGCAGATGAGTTTCCCAAGCACCTTTTTTGAGTAGAAGGGACACTACAGTCAACAATTTTTTATAGAAAGGCAAGTAGGGGGAGATGTTTGTGGTCTTGCTCCCTCTGCTGGAGGAAAAAGTTTATGGCATACTCTGAGAAATTTAACAATTGGTTTATTCCCACCTTCCCTATGGATATGGAGGGGGGGGGAGGGAGAGAGAGCGAGAGCACAGATTGAGGCAAGTGAAGTGAGAAAATGCATTATTAGTGATGTGACTGTGACTTCTGACAGACACTTGTGGGACTCTACAAATAGTTAAAATTATTTTAATATTCCAAGTATTCCCATGCTCAAAATTACTTTTTCCCATTTTTATGCACAATAATGTTTTGCACAGCAAAAGAAAAGGCCTCCTTGGCCAATCATTTTGGTTTCAGTTCCTTTATGATTAATTCTGACATTATGTCTCAATTTGTTTCATTTTAGTTTGACAAAAATAGAATGACCTTAAATAAAAATGCCCAGGGTATAACTTTAACCAGCATGTAGAAACTCTATAGAAAGGTTTTTCTGATAGTTTTTTTTCCTGCTAGTTGTCTAAGAATTAATTGACCTGATTTAATTCTCCAGTTGTTGACAATAAAAATTATTTGTAAAAAAAGTTATTTAAATATTTTGTTGTAATTTGTGTTTACTTTGTCCCAGAAATGCCTTATATATGTTACTAGGTAATAATTTTTCTAAAAATTAGTATGACTATGTTTTGCTGTAGTTTTTTAAGCAGGAGGGTGAGTTGCTGCTTCTCAGGTTATTTTCTACTGATGAACCTCTTTGGAAACAAGTTTAAACCTTTCTTCTCTGCAGTTGAAGAATGACTGGGATATCTGGTTTAAAATAACAATGGAGAACATTTTATCGTTGTGAATCCACCATTTCTTGGTGATGTTTTCTTTGTCTATTTCACTTATTTTTAAAGGAACATATATATAACTCTCTAACCTGGTTCCAGGCAAGCAGCTTTGCTAAATGCTGCATTGGAACTTTTCCCAGAATTCTTTGTATCATAACAAGCCTTTTCACACAGATAGCATCTTGAGGCTTTGAGGAAGTTGAATCAGGGGTTTCCTTGCCCTATGTTAGAGGTATCCACTTTTCTTTCTCGAGGAATTAATCAACTGATTCTACTAAATGGTAAAGGAGTTCATATTAGCAAGGAAGCTGCATTGTCACTCCTAATCACTCACTATGGATCTAGAAATTTTAATCCAGCTGAACAATTTATTAATGGTGCAGATTTTTTAACAATGCTCTTGGAAAAGGCTCGTTTATGCAGCGAGAACTGCTGAACCATATATCATCTGTCTGAAATGGTATAGGGTCTCCTGCTCAAGCAGATGTTGGACTAGAAGACTTCCAAGGTCCTTTCCAACTCTGTTATTCTGCTGCTCCTTGTGATCAGGCCAGGAATACCTGAATACCAGACAAGGTGAGTCTTGGGCGAATCCAGTGTACAATGGGCTTATGTTCAGGATGGAAGCTTTACTATACTTCTGTTTGGCAAAGGGAAACCCAAGCCGCATCTGCTGGTTGGATTACTTCCTGACAGACAGAATTTCAGTTTCCTATTTTGTATCTGAAGTGGCAATGAAGCTTGCTTCTGCTTTCCTACAAGCATCACTGATGGCTCCGCCTCAACCTTCAAGCCCCACGCTGAGTCTTTTACACTCTCATCTATAATAAGCTGCTTTCAAGACAGGCACTGTGGTCTCCAAAAATAACTCTTTTCCGCTTGACCAAAGATGCCCCGAGGTAGGGAGACTGGTGAAGCAAAACATGCAGTAGTTTTTTGTTTTGCTGTGGAGTTAAATTTATCCTCTAACTCGGAGAGGAATGGAAAAGAATTTCTGGAAGAGAGGCAGAAAAAAATACCTGCAACCATTCAAAGGGCACCTTCCTCTCTAGGTTAGTGAATCTGAAAATAGCTTTGGAAGAACAAAAGGGACGTATCCCAAATAAGCTCCATTTGCGGTCTTCAGAGCCAGTTTGGTGGTGTGGATAAGGCGTCGGGCAAGAAACCAGGAGACCATGAACTCCAGTCTTGTCTTGGGCACAAAGATCTTGAGCCAGTCACTTTCTCTCAGCCCTAGGAAGGAGGTAATGGCAAACTACTTCTAAAAAAAACTTGCCAAGAAAACTGCAAGGACTTGCCCTCCAAGAATTGGATATTGAACAAAGAGGGGAGGCTTCTTTAAAGTAGATAAGCCCCTTAAAAAAGTGGGGGAGGGAGATTTCACTGCTGTGTTTGGCTTAATGTGCACCATACCAAATTCCAAAGTTATTCTGACACCTTTCAGCTAATTCTTGGTTTTGGGAGATCCCTTAATAGGATCTGTTTGCCCTATTGTAGCATTTTCTAGGTTTAGATACAATTGAAGAAAATTTGTTTCAAGTTAGGTCATTTTGTGTTTTCCTACGCTTGCTTATTAAGTATCCTATTTATTTCAAGAGTTCTCAAGTTAGTAAACAAATGCACTATGTTAAATAAGCAGAGGGTTGAACTCGGGAGACTTCCAAGGTCCCTTCCAGCTCTGTTATTGTATTGTATTCTATTCTAAATTATTCTAAATAGCAATGAAACTATAGAACAAAATTGTTCCAAGTTAACAGAAGAGAAGTCAATTTCGAGGGGATTTAAGTCACCTTAACACAGTTTGGAACAAAATCAGTTCAACATGCTTTTTGTTATTAGGAGCAATAGTGATTTTTATTAAGCGCTCAGAATTGGAAAAGGAAATATGAATGTATTTGTGACTGAATATATTAAACATTTCTTAAAGTTATTGCTTTTTAAGATATATATAAAAAGAGCTATATTTATCTATTAGAAGCAGATCAGAACATTTTCTCTTGATTGGGAAATGATCACTTGAAACCTCTATGCCAGACAGTCTCCTGCTTCGACAGGGAAAGTGGGAATGACTCTATACAAGGGAGTAGGGTTTTTTCCACAAAGATGTAGGGGGCATAAAGTGAGAGAGGAAGAAAGTTACACTCAGGCTTTGCAAGATTCTTTCACTACAATGGTTCCAATCAAAGTAGTTTTAGACCTTTATGGCACTGGTTTCCTGGTCCAGCCTACCTTATAAGGCTGACAGAGGTTACAGGCGGGCAGTATTTTTATTTGCATCTTTTCAAGATTAACTAAGAAGCTTCCTAGGATAGGAATAAATCCTCTAGCAGCTAGAAGAGTTTCCTTGTCTCTATTATTTCTTCGAACTGCAAAGTACAAATGAAGAAGGCATGACAGGCACTCTGCCAACCTCTGCTTCAGCTTGCATTCTTTTTCTCTGTTTAATCCTCCTCTTATATTATAAAAGCCCCCAGCCAGGGAGGGGTGACCTCATTACACCATCCCTGCTCAGGCATGTTGAAGACAGCTTTCGGCTTCTGTGTGGGGAATGCCTGCTGGAGTCTAAGAGGGCTGGCACACAAAGTATGCATAGTTACTGTTTCAAACTAACGTTCATTATTCATCAGTCCCAATTTATATATTTACTGGCAATAACTGGAACTGTAGTTTGCTGTTTCAAGTTGAAAAAAAAGCTGATATATAATACAGAGAATTAACTGAGAATAACATTTCCACCATTCAGAGACCTTGACCTGAGAAGGTCTAACTCAAAGCTATTGAGCTTCAGAGGATGTCCTTATCAGAGACTTTGTGGCAGGCTACCCTTTGACCCTTCCAGCAAGACCTCATTTTGCAATCATTAGCCAAATTTCCTGAGGCTGCTGCTGCTACTTGTTTTCTAGGAGAAGGAAACAAGATTTGGCCAAGATCTTGGAGTCATATTCCTAACCTAGTGCTCTTCAGATGTTTTGGATTGCAACAGTTATTATTACAGCAAGCAGGTCCAAAGACCACAGGACCTAGGTTTAATTAGTGTTGTTACCCAACAATTCTGAGATTAATGAAGGTTACAAAATAACTGAGTTTTCAGCTTTCCCACACTCTCAATATTGAGTTCTAAAAGAATGGGGATTTATTTGTATCTAAGCTGTAGCATTTACATATGACAATGTTCCCCCCACTTTCCACAGATATATTTTCTGCAAAAAGTATGTAGTCTTTATTTTTTCCTATACAACAGCAATACCAGTTTGTATAAAAATGAGATGTTTTGTTTCACTGTACATAATTTGGAACTTGCTCACAATGGACTTTTATTTCTTTTTAATGTCCATTATCCATTTTTTTGTTTTAATCACTCTAATTTGCTGTTGTCAGAAAGCTGAAAATCTTGCTTACACATGCCAGATCACATGCTAAAAAAGCACTAGATTCCACTATAGATGGGGGTTGCTTTACATCCCCTGTTATCACAATTAATTTATGATTTCTGCCTTCAG
>JANHFL010000892.1:74840-100615 GCA_032468155.1 Oxyrhabdium leporinum
GTCTAGCTCTTTCCAAAACGATTGCCAAGTTTACCCTATGTTCAGAGAGAATTTCCTTCTGGAAATTTAAACAGAGGATTCTGCCTGTCCTTGCATAAACCACACATATATACCACTAACTTGCAAAAAGAAACTAAAAACCAATGTGTGATTATTATTATTTTTTTATGACAGAATCCTGCTCGTTAGCCTGTCAACTGCAAATCCAGGTCTCTGGATTTGTGTTATGTCTAAAGCAGCTTGGCAACAAGACACCATCCTAGAACAGCAGAGTGAGCACTCTGTGAAAACAGCAGCTACCGGGGAAGGGGAGCCGTCGCTGGCAGCTGCATGCAACATACGATTGCCTAGGCGTCAGTTTCACCCACCCTGCTTATTCCACAGAAGGAGGAAGGTGTCAGTTTCACAGAGGACTGAATGGCCCTCTTGCGGCTGCTCCTTTCCAAAGGGCCCATTGCAGCAAGGGGGGGGGGAGCAGGAGAGGGAGGCCTCCAAGGAAAAGCCAAAAGCCGCGCCTTGCGGTAGCTAGCAGCCCTCCTACACGCACAGCTGCTGGCCAGCTTTTCCAGATGTCCTCTCCAAACAGCAGCAACGTTGTATTTTTTTAGGAAGGAATCTGATTAAACTTATCCATTCTCTCTATTTCTGCCCTCTCCAAGGAAGACTTCAGCATTTGCAGAAGAGCTGCTTCAGTTTATCTTGCCTTGCAGGAAGAAGAGACTTGGAGGCATCTGTTCACCAAGACCCCCGTCCTACCACACCTCCGCTCTATCACCCCCAGTCCTAGCCTGCATTTCAGATTCCAGGCTAATCAGAGGGGGAATTTAGGACACAGACGTCTTTCCCTCTTTCCTGTATTTCTCCCACTACACTCAAGAATTAGACTCACCCTTTTTTATGGGGTACACAAAGACACTACAATGCTTTCTATGTCCAAGAACTCTTTTAAAATTAAACATCCTCTTCCGGATACAGGGGTAAGTAGTGAATCTGCCTGTTGTTTTGATGTGCGAATAAAGGTTGAGTAACTTTTTTTGTCAGCGATTTGGGGAAACTGAGGGAGGAGGGGGAATATGGCTATGAATAAATCTTCCAGTTTTCTAGTGTAATATTTTCAAATGCAGCAGAGGATTAGATTACTCTGCAAGATCCTTCTACGGTAGTATGAAGAAGGCAATGTGTGAGCTCTGGTGCAAGGATCTAAGGGTCTGGGTAAATTATACAATTATTACACCTGGTGGTAGTGGTATGCATGTAGGGGAGTTAATTCTATATTTTGTGCAAATTTAAGAATGTTTCAAAGTGACACCTGTGTTATCCAGGAGCCCTTCAAAAATAATGTGTACTGAAATCACTGGGATGCAAACTGTGTTAACTGTGTCCCTGCCCCAGGAAAAACTTTGGATTTTTAAACTCCCTTTTTAAACCACGCTACTATCAAGGACAAGACAGCCACTAACGTCAATGTGTTGTCTCGCACAACAGAATGGATGGGCAGCACCACTTGTAAATAAATGTTAGTAAGTAGGGATGGAAAAACAACAAAGCTAGGTGTAATGACTGGATATCCATGGTATTATGTTGGGAAATAATTTCAGTGCAGCCAACCGTGTGTTCTTGTCTTCTTTTAAAAGATTTAGAATACTGCTGCAATTTCAAAGCACATTTTTATGTGTAAAGATCTACGGGAGCTCTGCATCCAAACTCTTAAGTTGATTCAAAGCACTGGTCTCCCTTTTTGTTTAAAGCAGCGATAATTTTAGAAATGGGTGTTTGTTTCTGTACGTTATGTACTTGGCCATGGAGCATTTCAGCAGGGCAGCTTTCCCGTTAATGATTCACAAACGTTTAGAATGTTTTTTAAAAATCCTTCCGCCTGGCTTTAATGCTTCTTTGGCTTTGGAGCTGGTAGTTAGGAAACCCAGCCTCTTGGCCCGAGTGCTTCATTCCAGGGTTCCTGCTATGACCAGGCGGCTGATCTCAGGCGGTTTCTTAAGAACAGTAAGGGAGAGTAATAAGGCCAAATAAAACAGGTTAAAGTCTGTGATTCTAGTGCTTGTTTCAATATGCTTGGCATTTTGTCTAATTAATAGCTTATGTATATTTTTATGCTTCAATTGTCTTTGCTTTTCCAAGAAAGATATGTTTTTTCTAACTATTACATGCATTCTTTCTCTTTCCCTTCTGACATTCTTTGCATAATCAAGCAAACTGAGGCAGAAGTATGCATGACGAACGTCAGCCAGTCCAAGGGCTGTTACGATCACTGGAGCTGAAGATATAGGAATACATAATCAATCTAAAGTTTATTAATAAAGAATATCTGTAGCTCAGGATTCACATGAGGGGTCTATTGTGCTTTCTGAGCTTGCTTGTTATTTTAGATTGACAACCCTCAATCTAAAGTTTAAAATGTAAAAGAAATGGCAAGACAGACAACATGCTTGATTTTACTAGCACTGTCAAAGAAGGTAAGGGAGAAAATAATTTTGCAAGGTGATTACTGCTCTCTTAAATTATACTTGGCCTTGAAACTTTGGTGTAGTGTAGTGGATAAGAGTACAGTCTTGTAAACTGCCAATATCTTGTGCAAATCCCCCCCCCCCAAAGTTATGAAAATAGGCAAACTAGTCCCTCGTCTCTTTTTTCACTAGCATTGACAAGACAAGTGTTGTCTGTTTCATCTCCAGATATGTCTTACTAGTTCAGATTAAAGATGTTGCAAGTCCAGATACTTTGCTTCTAAGAAACGCAATTTGTGCTGCACTGGTGACCATCTTTCTTTCTTTCTTTCTTTCTCTGCAGCCCAGGAGTCCAAAGTCCCCCCACATGAGCAGAAAGAGGAACGGAAATTGTCACACTCTCCAGTGCATTGCAGGTAGTGGGGAAAATGGGCCAAGATAGGGATGCATGCGCATGGATGTCAGTCTTGGGCTACACTTCTCAAGCATGCTGAGATTGCATGGAGAGGAAAAACCAGAGCTAGAAATGCTATTAAAACGGAGTCAAACTTTTTCTCGCAAGGAGGATATGAAAGGTTATTACTGTACCATGGTTCACTTGAAGTCACACTGATGGGAGGCTGGAGTGCCTAAAAAAGCAGGCACAGATAGAGCAGGTCATTCCCAGGCTGCCACTGCTGGGTCACATACTTCAGCTTAAGTAAGCAGCCAAGGACAATGGTGATGGAAGACACCCTTACAGGGTGAGGGTGCAGGAATGATGCAGCATTCTAGGACACCCCCCTCCTTGCTATTAAGATTTGAGGAAAGGGATTCTCTGAGCTGTTTGGCTGCAGCAAAAGAGAAGTCCCTTATGCAAAATAAGGCTAACAAATAGATTCTGTTCACTAAATTCTATATAATACAGCAGCAATGTCTATGAAACCAAAGCAAAGAGATGCAAAGCATGAACCTTTTTACCAAGCATAATGCTATGCAAAAGAGCACATGCAGGTTTAAGTTGAGAGATCCTTACACAGAAGATGTTTCACTTGCTTAGATTCCAAGTAATGTAACTGCCTTAGAGGCACTGGTATGTTTGGAAATGAATCGACCCGCTTATCACTATGGAATGAAGAGAGTTAAAGGCATAAAACCATATGAGATTTTCCTTTTTGTGTCTTTAATATAACTTGGCATTAAGTTTAGCTTGTCAACATATTCTCCGATTATATGCAGGAAAAAGTGCATCTGAACTTCCAAGGTTCAAGTTACAATGTTAGTTCTTTCCAATCAGTAAGCTCTTAAATGTTGCCGTAGCTTGAGATAATTATCAGAGAGTACTATTGAAGACTAAAATACTCACTATGGAGGAATGGTTGGTGAACTGGACAAATTTTGCTGAAACAAATAGACTGATTTCTTTGATTGGAGAAAAGAATCCCAACCAATTAAAGACTTTGTGGTATGCAAAGGATACCTTGTTCTTATCTTTTCTGCTGGCAAGAACTATCTGTGATAAATTTCTACCTTCTTATTGCATCAGTATAATAATTTGAGTAAATGCTTCTGATGCAGAGATGCTGGAAGACCATTCTTTACCAATAGATGCTGCACACTGCCTCCCTGCACAAATTACTATTCTGGGTCTTGCAGGAAGAATGTCTACCCAACCTCTGCTACATTATTTCTCATATATAAAATACAAGATCCTTCATTGCATACTTAATGCATGTAACTCAAACACTTCAAATAGTACCCTCATATATCCCACTGTGGCACTTAAAAATGAAATACAAAATCCTTGTGGTCGTCCTTAATTAATTAATTGTTTATTTCAGGTGAATATATCCAGGAAGTAGCAGATCATGTTAAAAAAAGCAGTTCTTCCCGAGATGGAGAAGGCCATATTCCTGGCACACTTTACTGTACTAATCTAAGAGTGGCCTTCTTACCAGATTCCTCTCCAAACAATGAGGTGGGTTTGGCAATTGATTCATGGCCACTAATAGCAATTCAGGTTACGTCTAAAAGCAGAGAGCAGCAAGTGAGCAACAGGAATGGAAAGGTAGGAAGAAAAGATGGTTCGGAAGCTGTGAAGACACAGAACTCAAAAGAGCAATACAGAACACAAGAATTCGTGGAACCTGTTCAGTCACAAAGTTTTAGGCCTGCCGTCACAGAAGGAATATTTTCTGTTGTATTTCTGCTTTGGGTTTGTGTTACATTTCCATTCTAAATTCAGTCTATAGAATCAGTTGAAATCCAGTGAGAAAAGAACACTAGTCCCTCCAACTAATCATCCCTCTGTCCCAGTAACTCCACTGTGAGGTTGTTCAGTTCTTTTAAAACAGCAAAGAATCCTGACCATTACCTCTTATGACAACAAAACGTGGTGAAGCCTACTGTTGTGGGTAAGGAGATTCAGTATAGTATTCTATGCATATGTAAGTGGCTTCTGCTCAAACTGTGTGGCTCAGGGAAGAGATCAGAAATATAAAATACCAATTTCTTTTCCTTCTAGAATGACTCTTGGTGTCTGTTTATGTGCAGTGACTATGAAGTGGCCCTACCATGTATTGGAAAATTGGTGGCTGGTAGGTTTAGAGGAAAAACGCCTATTTAATCTTTGGGTTTATAATAGCCAACTATTTTGTTCTTGGATAATTTTGCTCAGGATGCAATAAATCAATCAATGCTTCTTTTCCATTTCACAAAGATGTATTCATGGAAATATGTTCAGCTTGAAATACCTCTTCAAATCTGTAATATTTTCAATGGAATCTTATTTTTTTTTTGGTCATCTGAAGATCAGAAACAGAATCAGAATGGGAAGGACTTCATCCAGTTGGGAAGGACTTCATCCAGTTTTAGGCTTGTAAACTGCCCAAAGCAGGAAACTGTTGTCTTATTGCTCTGTAAATTGAAATTGACACTGCTGTTGGTCATTCTAATAAACAGTATTTCCCTCACAACAGCCTGCCTTCTCCTAATAACATGATTTCTGTTCTCACCCCAGTGAATAGTTTCACAAAAGCCAAGGTGCTGACGAGCACATCTACACTGAAGTTCATTCCTGAGGAACTGATCATCTACTGCCGAGATTTCCGGGTGCTAAGGTTCCAGTTCCATGAAAATGGCTTAGAACCTCAGGCCTTCCGGGTAAGTTATGGAGGTGAACTCAGCAGAAAGATATCTAGTAAATGGTGAGTCTAAATACAGTCCTTCTGCCAAAAGATATCCTCACTCTGCATTCAGAAATCAAATACTTGTATGACCCACCTTTTCTGCAATTAAGAGAATATGCAATTCATTCCCCCTTCCTAATTCTGGCACTGGAAAATGCAAGATGGCAGACTAATTCTTCTCATCATGGTAAATATTTTAGATATGAGAATTCATGGGCATATTTTATTAATTTCTCCTTAAAGGCAGAAAAGCCTTCTCTTTAAAAAAAAAATACTTTTTTAACCCTCAGCCTGGATGCCACAGATAAGTGGCACAATAGAAGTTTCCAATTCTGCCTTAGACAGGAAGCCAGCTAGATGACCTTGCTCTTCCATAACTTTGCTCTCCAGGTGACAATGACCATTGCACAAGCTCAGGAGAACAGTGGCAGGGATACCTGCTATGAATACTTGGCTCTGAAGAATTTGGGTAAGTAGACATAGAGTCATAAGGTTGGAAAGAGACCTTGGATGTCTTCAAGTCCAACCCCCTGCCCAAGGCAGGGGTCTCTGCACGATCTCAGATAAACTATTACCCAATCTTTTCTTGAAAACGTTCAGTGATAGAGCACTTGCAACATCAAAGAAACAGGGAGATTTTATTGAAATACACATCTCAACACATTGACCTCTGTGTTGTAGAGAACAGCTGCCTGGCCATACAGGACATACAGCTGCAGGAAGAATTCTCAGTAGTGCTTTTTGAGACACTCTGTGACTGGGAGAAGGAGCTGAAGCGGCTCGGTGCAGCTGGCTGGCGAGTCAGCCCAGTCAATGAGCGCTTCGATATGTCGACCAGGTAAAGATCATTTTCAGGAGAATGGGAGGTGCTTGCCCTCCAATAGCAAATGTTGCATTGGGGGCAGATGTGCTGATGGAGAAGTAGCAATGGAAAAATGTGAAGCCAGAATGAATGAGAGAGAGAAGTTGGAACCGAGTCCTTCTGACGCTTAAGGCTTAAGCCAAGGAGCCTAGATCTAGAAGCTCTTGCAGCAATGGTAAAAAGCTAGTGTTTGTGCTGTGTAGCCAGTCAACATATGTATTTGTCTTTTTTTTAAGTAGAATCTTCTTAAACCCCATGCATTTTAAAAGTATGCAGTCAGGGTACCAGGTTGCAGAGAAATACTTTGTAAGATTTGATTTCAAAAGTATTTGTTTCCTTTTAACAGCCTTCCCAAATACTTGTGGGTCCCCAGTCGATTTCTGGACAATGAGCTGAAAAGAGCATTTGTGCACTTCAATGAAAGACGAATACCAGTTAAGTATAAGGCTGTGATTAGAGTGTGCTATGGTAGCCACGCACAAGAGCAAGAGGGCAAATGGGGGAGGGAGCCTTTCTGTTAAGTTGCAAACAGAGCAGTAGGAGGGGACATTTATCAATATAGCATGCTTCCAAGTTCCCACAACCTGAAAGACTGGGTTAAAATGGAGCCAAGTAATTAGTGATTTCATATGAGGAAACTCACCAACTATATTAGTATATTGTGTGAATTATGCTAACATTAAACCACAATAGGGTTTATTTCTAAGTGCATAGCATGTTCTATGAAAATTAAGAGTTGCACTTTGTTAACCTGCATTTAGCATCATATGCAAACCCAGTCTGTGAGCATGAAAGAGGAATGTTTGCATGCTGGAATACCTGCGTAAATAACATAAAACCATTTAGAAGAAAAAGAGGGAAGTCTGAATTTGAAGATTAGAAAAATCTTGCTTAGAACTCAAGTTTTTTTCCTCTGTTATCATGACCAGAGGTTGTGCTGGCATCACCCGAATGGCAGTGATCTTCTTAGAGCAGCTAACTTCCACACTAACTCGGACCCAGAGAAGGAAGATATAAGGTAAATGCCAAAGAGAGAAACTCATAGCTAACAGTAAGCCATGGAATTTTCTGCTGTTGAGAAACCAATTGGTTGAAAGACAGGGATGACTGGGAGGGGTAGATGAGAATGATGCCAAAGTGTGGATTACCAAAGACTGTGGGACAGCTTGAGGGGAGGTGGAAAAGGGGGTCAGGACATCAGCAAAAACATGGAGACATTATTACTTGTATAGCTCCTCGGAATGGGGCGGTATATAAATTCAAATAATAAAATAAAAAAATAAAATAAAAAGACTCTCCTGGTCCTAATGTATGTATCTTGGGTAGGTCTTGTCAAAAAGAACAAAACCAAACCAAGGCTTGCAATTCAATATGGAACCAAATTCCATTCCATCTTTTACATGGGAACCATACGTGAATTGCAGACACAAGGGATCCAGAATGATATAACCTCAGCAGCTTTACAGAGTTGCATTTTCACATAGCCAAAGCTCAAAAATCTGTTAAATTTTGGCAGTGTCAAAATTGTGCAGTACCTTAGACTACTTTTTTTAAAAAAAGTCTCATTTCTGGAGTATTACCTTCACCCTCCCTATTTCTCTCTGAAGGGCAATAGAAACACTATTGTTTGCTGGACATTCTCAGTGTGTAATTGTAGAAGCAACTGCTGACCTTCCCAGCCTTCCCGAGATCCATCAGTCTTACTCCAAACTGTGGAACCTGAGCCTTTGCCTAACTGGTAAGCAGAATTAGAAGACAACTCTCCTTCTAAGAAGTGTGCAACACACAAATTTTAGCACTAGCAAGGACAGACCAAGAGATCTTTCAGCCCAATCTTTAATTATGTCAGAATGCCTGTATAAGTGAAAGAAAGATACAAGATGACAAGTGCTCTTCTTATATCAGATTAAGCAATTTTGTCAGCAAGAAAATGGCATAAGCAATCAGATAGTTTTGAACATAAAAAACAGGTCTAATGCTAGAAACTCCCGTACTTGGCTGCATTAATTTAAACATAAACACACTTAAATGAAGTCAGAAATTCAGTTCAACAGCTGGAAATCCAGAAATAACTATGTAGATAAGAGGTGATATATTGAGTTAAAGATCAGGAAATCATTGGTTTAAATACAACGCATGGCCTTAAAAAAGCTATTCTTACCTTCAACTCTCACCTAATTTGTGAGACTTTCCTACAAAATGTCAGTAAAATTACTCCAAGCATGTTGACATATTTTAAAATCTATGTGAAGTACTTTGAACTTAAAAAAATAATACATGGCATAGTGTCTAAGGAATCTCCCATAACATCTGCCCAGTTGATTTGATTCCACAGGGTTGAAGTGCTCCAGGTTTCTTCAAATAATGTTGCGTCTCAGGAGGAACATACAAGGGCATCTTCTCTATAACAGTGTCCGCCCTCCACAATGAAGTCACTTCCAAGATCTTTCTAGAAGAGCCATGAAGATCTGGCTCTTCATTGCAATTGCCCTCTTTTATCTATTTTTTATGTTTTATTGATTTTATTTTTAGAGTTATGATACAGCTGATTCATTGGGTTTGGAATCCTAGGATTTTATTCCTAGGCTTTTAATGAAACTTCTATTATAAAAAGGTGTAAAATATCCCCACTTTTCACAAAAAAAGTGGTGTC
Source organism: Oxyrhabdium leporinum (assembly GCA_032468155.1). NCBI lineage: Eukaryota > Metazoa > Chordata > Lepidosauria > Squamata > Cyclocoridae > Oxyrhabdium > Oxyrhabdium leporinum. Next base: position 83,985 of record JANHFL010000892.1, read on the forward strand.
AAATTTAACTTCAGTGATACTTCTTGCTTCTCCTAGATACATCTGTTGCACCATCTGATGAGAAATGGCTCTCAAGTCTGGAACATACACGGTGGCTGGATCATGTAAGGTAAGAGGTCTCAGACTTCTATGATAGTTGCCTGGACTGGATCTAGTTATCCCATAATTAACTCTCTCAATCACTGATTAATAAGATGAATTAAGAAACAGGTTAATTCAAGACATTGATTCAAATAAGTATTCTATTTTCAAATTCAAAGCCTACATATACGGAAATTATGGTGAGAAAGCTCTGGCTGTTTCTTGTTCTTTCAATGAAATAAGGAGGCCTGTCTCTTTTGAAAATGTAGAAGATAGTTTACAAAATGACTTCTAGCTTCCTTATGATTTGAGAACAATTCTTGCAAGATGAATCCTCCTAATTAATTAATCTTGTGTTTTAGAGACTGATTTTAGTTAAGAGAGATGATTTTAGATTGGCCAAAGATCTGCTATGAAGAGACTGCAGGGAAGAACCTACTGTTTGATTCACAATGCTGCCATTTTACTTCATTTTTTTAAAGACCAATGTTAGCATGCAGATATGAACACTTTTCAAATGATTTATATTAAATATGACTAGTTATTCAATATATAAAAGAAACTGCCATATAAAGCATATCCTTCAGAAAGGCAGGACAATTAGTAAAATAGAAAAAGTTATGCGAGACTTGTACTTTTTGCTTCCAACATCTTGAGAAGTGCTACCTACCTTCCTCATCTAGATTATGCTTGAAGAAAGCCAGCGAAGTGACTCTTCTGCTAACAGAGACGAGTCGATCAATTGTACTGCAAGGTAAAGTAAGTTCCTTGGTCCTTAATTCCATTTTCAAATAATTGCTTGAAAATTATTTGACCATTGTTTGCAAACTGTAATATATGGGTTCACACAATATGCTGAACCATAATTTCACAAATCATGCTACAATTTTATTGAAGATAACCAAGAAAACCATGCTGTTCTAGATTTTGATTAGTGGTGTTTATATCAGGCATGTGTCAATATAGGAGCTAGACAGAAGTCTCCAAGGACCTGAGTAATTCTTTGTCTTCTATAAAAGCTGCAATAGACTTTCCTGATTTCAGTTAATTTATCACTCTTTGCTATCCACAACCTGTTATGCAGCCATCTATTCATAAGCACAACATAACTTTGTGGGGAGTGGTTTCTTTTCCCAGTGCAGTGTTGCAATACAGCTAAACAGAACTTTTGAGGAAACACACTTCCCATCCCCATTTGATTCCTCTTACAAATAGGATGAGATAGCCGGATGACTAGTCAAAGTGAATCTACAACAAAAATTATTTAAATAAGCTGACCAATACTCCCCACAGCCTTATAGTAAAGTTAAAAACAAAAACAAAACAAGTCACTAGCTACAAAGCCCAGTGCAAGGAGATTAAAACCAAGGAGATAAGGCTTTAATGGGAAATCCTGTTGACAGGAAATTAACCCTTTTCAAGGTCATGATACTGATTTGGGAGCAGTGCCAAAATCCCACATGGAAGTACCTTCAATCAGATTTCACTATATTATTTCTGTTTATCCACAAGCTTTTAAACAGGATCTATGGTATGTTTCCTATTACATCTTTGTGAATACTATTTTTTGTCTTCCTTGCTATTTCTAGTAAGTAAAATCCACTTCTCTGCATATTAATAATTATGCACAAATACCATGGCTCACAAACTCTTTTTATCTGTTCCATTTCCTCCCAGAATCAGATGACAGAGATTTGAATTGTTTGCTGGCTTCCTTAGTGCAAGTTCTTTCAGATCCATATAATAGAACAATACATGGATTCCAGAGTCTGATCCAGAAAGAATGGGTAACAGCTGGCCATCCTTTCCTGCAGCGTCTCAATGTACTTCAGAAAAATGACCAGGATGAGGTAAGTTTTTTGTTTTATGAGCTAGGATGAAATTGTGCTTTTAGCTATTTGAAATAAAATGTGTATACATAAAGTAAAATGAGAGTTGTTTTGGTGTAGTGGTTAAGGTGCTGGCCTAGAAACCAGGAAAGTGAGTTCTAGGCCTCTCAGGCATGAAAGCCAGCTGAGTAGGCAGTCACTCTCTCTCAGTCCTACCCACCTCACAGGACTGGTGGTGTCGGAAAAATAGGAGGCAGGAATATCAGGTAGGTTTGCAGTCTTCAGTGGACCAATCAATCATTAAAACAGGATAAAAATCTAATAAAAATAAATCAAATGGATTTGCAAGGGAGCCAAGGAATGGAAGAAGAGACAGCCTTCTGGAAGAAGAAACACTTTCTGCCTTTTAAAAACATAGTGTTAGCACCCACTATTAAGCATTCATTTTACTTTAAAATTCATCCTCTTTTTAGAAAAAAAGTGACATACTAAAAAAGAGATAAGGATTAGAGGAGGAGGTAATCATTTCATTGTTTAATCTATTGTAATCTTTTTTTTTGTAGTCACCAGTATTTTTCCTGTTTCTGGATTCCATATGGCAACTGCTGCAGCAGTTCCCACAATCTTTTGAGTTTACAGAGGCCTACTTGATGGCCATATATGATAGCTGCTTCATCCCATTTTCTAGCAGTTTCCTATTCAACTGCCAGTGGGAACAAAGTCGAAAGAATCAGGTGAGCCAAGACTGGTGGTTGTGAAAAACAATGGAGTCAAGTTTGTTGTCCTAATTCCTTGAATATTAAAATCTATGAAAACAGGGAAAAGAAACATGTATTGGAAATGATTAGTTTCTCTTTCTTTGTATCCAGAATCGTTTTCTCAATCAAATTTACACTCCTATCAATGGCTGGCAAGAAAATCTCTGCTCAAAAATCCTGCAAAAAGGAGGCTATCCTGTCAAGAATGTAGGACACACAAATTTGTCTACAGTTTGGAACTGGCTACTCAGATCCAACCCCGGGCAGATAGCACAGTTCAGGAATCCCTGGTACAATGAGAACAAGTTCAGCAGTGGAGGCACTTTAAACAAAAATTTCAAAAATGGTGACAAGGTGCGTATTAATAAACATAAGGTGTTATTTTTTTAAACATTTGGCTTGCTAGATTCAAAGCCAGCTATCTTTTCTACATTCTTTTTCCTCTAGATGGAAAACAGTTCTTCGGAAAAATGGACCTTGTACATTTTTTCAAAAGGCTCTCTCAGTTTGCAAACCCACATTTTTCCTTGGAAAAATGGGATCCTTTCCAAAAAGTGTTTTCATCGTGTTCAGGCACTGGAGACTTCTAGAGAACAAGAAAGGTCTTGGAAGGTCAAATCCAAAGGCAGTTTCATTTATCATAACGATTTGCTGCTTCTTCCATCACATACAGGGACTTCAATACGTTTCTGGAAAAGGTGTTATCTTCGGGGGAATCCAGAAGTTCAGGTACAAAAAAAAACAATAGAAAAAAGCCTCAGCTGAAATAATCAATTGCCAAATGTAGCTTTTGAACTGCATATTATTGATGGAGTCTGTAAAAGCCTGTTCAGCATCTCATATTTGCTGCCTCAGTTCCAAACATTGTACAGTAATGAAAATTGTTCTTCAAGTGGGCAGTGCTATTAATTTGCACATTGTTCCTAAATCATTTTAGCTCATTCAGTTGTATGCCAAAACTATTTAAAATCTAAACATGCACTAAGGCCTCAAAGACCTTGCACAATGTTAAAAAATGACAGGCGTGTGCTGCAGGAATCATTTGTGTTCTCTTCTTGCACTTGAACACAATGTCTTGGTGCCACCCACAATCTGCTCCAAACATGTATGTTCCGCTGCTATCCTCTGGCTCAGCAGATGAGCCAATTTATTTCTGGTTCAGCCTTAATGTATATGAAAATTATTTATTAAAGGTTATGCACTGCCTACTCTTCTGATTCTGGTGAACTGGAGATATGGTAAAAGTGCCCATTCCATTTGAAACACTGAAGCTCCAAAGAGTTTGTGGGCAAACCATTGCTTTTGCCTCATCCTACTTCCTGGCAAGATTTTTCTTAAGCAGCTTCCCCATAGAAACTGCTCTATGGGTAACAATTCCCCCACTCCCCAAAAATGTTGGTGGGAGAGGAAATATTGTCATTTTTTCCTTTTGTATTTGGTTGGGATAAGGGGATTTTTGTAGAAGTCAAGGACACGTCTAGCAGCATCCTCAATTATGGAAAATATTTTAACATAGATTTTCTGTCTTATGAAATTTCAAGCTTCAGAAATTTTAACTTTCTGATTGCCGTATTTGGATTAAAAGCATACTTCTAGAAATCCTTTATGTTACATTCTCTTGGTGAGGAATTGTGTCTTGTATTGTTGAACACACACATGGAGTATAAGTGCAAAATATGATTAAAAATGGCATATATAGTAGCAGCAGCAGCCAGCAGCAGCAACTATTTTGTAACTTCAGTTTTTAATATCAATGTATGTCACCTTTCAGGTTGGCCTTTTTGCTTCCAACATTGTTAAACTCACTGAAGAACTGGATCTTCTTCAAAAGCGGCTAACCTATTTGCAAGCAAGAGGAAGCTATAGCATAGCTCTGGAAAATGAGTAAGAAGGCCACAACAGCTCACTAAAAATACAAAGTTCATTTTTGTCCTCCCATTGGTGATTCAGGCTTCCTGAACATTCATGGCAAAAGCTATTGCTTCTCCTTCATATGAAACCATCTGCAACAAGCTGGGTTTTAGAAACTTGTTAAATGAGACATTGTACTTTATATATTCCCATGCATAGTTTTCTAAAATGAACATCCTTCCAAATGAACTAATGTTCTTATGCTGCAGAGACAATAGCATGCTATATATTTACAGCCTTAGAATACAAAAAAAGATCAATAGGAACTTTTCTTCTTATTGTACAAGAGGTAACCTGTAAATGTATTAATAACTGTTAAATAGCATCAAAAGCCGACTATACATTCAGTAGGCAGAAATCAACCCTGGAGCCACAGACTCAACATGCATGATACACTGGTGCACAAAAACCTAATCTTTTTAGCTTCCTTCTTCATATATCAAGTTTACTGTTTATTCACTCAATGTGTACTATCCGCTGTATGTGTGTGTGTGTGCGTGTATATGTACTGTATATGCAAGTTTGTTTGTGTGTAACCTTCCATATCTCTATAAAGGCAGAAGTTTGCCATAACTTCAGTTTTATACTATTTCATACACTTTGGTTCAGAAGCCTTAACAGCAAACGGTAAATTGCCAATTTTCAGCAAATGGCTTTTTGAATAAAATAAAAATCTGTGTAAAGAGCATACAAACTGGGGTCAAGGACATTTGTGCATTTGATGAAATGCGGGTGGTTTTTCTCTTTGTCACAATGTTACAAGGACGAATTGGCTTGCCAATCGCAACAGACCTTTATGCATATTTTCCTCTACATGTGTCAGAGAATATATAGGATTCACGCCATTATTTCATACTCACTTCATTTGTTTGCATGTGTGCTATATACACCTTTTGGTATTTACTTTGCCTTTCTTCTCACCTAGACCAAAAAGAAAAGAGCAAAGCTCGTTTCACCCACCTTGGGCTAAATTACAATTTACTGTCTGAAGTTGCCTTTCTTAACCAGCTTTCGAAGCAACTGTAGAGCCTTCATCCCCTCTGCCAGCGGCTTTTCCTTGGTCAGACTGGCATTGTGAAAACAGATTCTGATAGCTGGGGAAAAAAAAGTAAAAAGTTACTATCTATATAAAGGCCAGCCACAGGAGTATTTGGGGTCTAAATAAAACACATAAGCCACCTGCCCTGCCCTGCCCTCACCCCCCCCCGGGCATGTTTGCCTGAGGATTTCGATTTAAGGCTCTACCCCGTTCCCTCTGGGGAAGGGGCCCGGTCCCTGAGGGGCCCCCAGACCTTCCTTCTCTTTCCTCAGCCAGGCCGCTACCTCGGCCCGCTCTGCCTATGCTCAGAAGCATCTCCTACTCTACCCAACGCTCAATGCGTGGGAAGCGATTACTTTGCACTTTCTTCCCTACCTGAAGAGACCGAGACGACGGAAGTAAGACCACAGGAACCATCATTCCCAGTCCTTGACTTTTTCCTACCCTTGCTGGGCCTCGACCACCTCGCGAGCCCAAACATGGCCTGGCTAGAAGAGGCAGAGGCGCCAATGACTGCCATTCTATTTGGAAAGGAGGCTCCCACAAAACTATTGGTTACTCAAGTTTTTTCTCTTTTTCTGCCTTCTTTTAAAAGGCAACGACTTTCCCCTCAGAAATTGGCGCGCGAAAGAACCAAAAAAAAAAGCAAAAAAAGCTGAGCGCGTGAGTCGCTACTGCGCCTGAGTGGCGAAAGAAAAAAGCGGGAAAGGGCTAAGAGGAGTTTGTGATAGGCTCGCGCTGATTGGCCAGGCGCAGTTCCCCTCTTCTGGGCGGAAGTAGCGTGACTGGTGGACCCGGAAGTTCTGGTTTTATGCCACATTATTGCTGTCGAAATTACGCAAGTACGCAGATGCGTTGTTGTGATATAGTGCCGAGCACTTCATGTGATTTATTTTTTAATTCCGCGAGGAGATGATTATGCGCGTGAATTGCCGGGTAGCCCTTAAAGCCAGCTGCCTTCCACGGTGAGGCGTCCGAGCGTCCGCCCGGGAACATAATGGCCGTGGCGGCCACGCCGCGTCCTTCAACGTAATTTCCGGCTAGGATCGGAAGTGCGAGTGAAAGCCGGGAAGCTCCCGGATCAAGATGGCGGCGGGCCCCATCTCGGAGCGGAACCAAGGTAACGGCGCCGGGCTCGGGGTGGCGCGGGGCGAGACGCCCGGCGGAGACGCGGTCTGGGTGCCAGCCTCCATCCTCCGAAAGGCTCCGCAGGGGCGCGGGTCGGAGGATGGGCTGGAGGCCGTCCGGAGCCCCGCTGGCGCCGCCGCCTGACCGCCGTCTCGCCCCCCAGATGCCACCGTCTACGTGGGCGGCCTGGATGAGAAGGTCAGCGAGCCGCTCCTATGGGAGCTCTTCCTCCAGGCGGGCCCCGTGGTCAACACCCACATGCCCAAAGACCGCGTCACGGGCCAGCACCAAGGTAAGCGGGCGGCTTCTCCTTTGGCAGGAGAGCCCGGGGAGGCTTGCTTGGCCAGGGGCCATGCGCTGCTGGGACAAGCGAAGGGCCCGACGCACAGCGGAATCGCGTGCCCTCTCCGGGTTGTGTCCTTTCAGGCTATGGCTTCGTGGAATTTCTCAGCGAGGAGGACGCTGACTACGCCATCAAGATCATGAACATGATCAAACTCTACGGGAAGCCCATCCGGGTCAACAAGGCCTCGGCCCACAACAAGAACCTGGACGTGGGTGCCAACATCTTCATTGGCAACCTGGATCCGGAAATTGATGAGAAGCTGCTGTATGACACATTTAGCGCCTTCGGGGTCATCCTGCAGACTCCGAAGATCATGCGTGACCCCGACACGGGCAACTCCAAGGGTTACGCCTTCATCAATTTTGCCAGCTTTGATGCTTCAGATGCTGCCATAGAGGCGATGAACGGACAGTACCTGTGCAACCGCCCCATAACTGTCTCCTATGCCTTCAAGAAGGATTCTAAGGGGGAAAGGCATGGCTCAGCGGCTGAGCGCCTCCTCGCTGCACAGAACCCCCTCTCCCAGGCCGACCGACCGCATCAACTCTTTGCAGACGCTCCACCCCCACCCTCGGTGCCCACGCCAGTGGTTACCACCTTGGGACCAGGGGTTACTCCTCCAGGTACAACAGTGCTGGGGGTGGTAGCTTCCAACAATTGTTTTTTCTCACCGCTTCCAAGTTCTTAATTTCTGAAAACATTGGTGATGCAACCAGGGGGTTGTTGGGTGCTTTCTGCAATATTTCAAGGTGTTCTGTGATTTTTCATTATAGGCATCCCCCCACCTGGATCATTTCCTCCACCAGTGCCCCCTCCGGGAGCTTTGCCACCAGGATTGCCTCCAGCCATGCCACCTCCACCCATGCCACCAGGGGCTGGTGCCCCAGGACCTCCTTCCACAGGAGCCCCCGGAGGGGCGCATCCTCCCCACCCACATCCTTTCCCTCCTGGTGGGATGCATCCAGGTACGTTCTATGATTTGGACAACTTTCTTCTTAGCAGAAGACCGGCTCTGCCTTTGTCACTGTAAGGAATCTCAGTACTAGGGGCTGTGGGAGAGTTTGGGAATAGTGGGATCCAGCTGTGGCCCCTGTAAACCAGCTGTACGATGTGAGTGAGGTCTTCCTGACACAAACTGCTGATCTGTGTCTTTGGAACTGTATGAATGTGTGCATGAGAATTCCTTGCCTTTTGTTGCCTTCCCAGGGATGCCGCAAATGCAGGTCCATCATGGGATGCCCGGGATGGGCCCACATCACCCTGGACCCCCAGGGGCAGGGGGGCAGCCACCTCCGCGCCCACCTCCAGGCATGCCCCATCCTGGGCCACCCCCCATGGGCATGCCACCCAGGGGACCTCACTTTGGATCACCAATGGGTAAGTGGAAAGATCTGGGGTACTCTTTCTTCTCTCCTCTCCTGGCTTAGTGCCAAAAAGCAACTTGCCTTCACAGCTTGATGCGATCTTGGGCATCTTCTGGGTGCCATCTAATGCCCACATTTTATTTCTCCAGGTCATCCTGGTCCCATGCCACCTCATGGGATGCGTGGGCCGCCTCCCTTGATGCCCCCACATGGATACAATGGCCCCCCTCGGCCCCCTCCCTACAGCTACCAGCGCATCCCTCTTCCACCTCGTCCTGCCCAACGGCCCATGGTGCCTCCACGGGGACCTATGCGGGGGCCTCTCCCTCCCTAGGCCACAATAGGTCACCGGCCTGCCTGAAAAAAAAGCCGCCTCCTGCGAATCTCCCTTTTTCTGTTTTGTTTTGTTTTTTGTGGGTGGGTGGGTGAGACAAACATTCCAGCAAACAACATCTCCCTCTTCTTTAGTGATGAAAAACGTGGTCATGTCTTTGGCAGCATTGAGGGCTTGCTCATCCTGATTATTACCTGTGTTCCTTTAAATAAAAGTTGGTTTTTCACTTTTCTCTTTTTTAATGACCCTGTTTGTGAAATCCAACTGAAAAACTGCTGTTTTGAAATAAAAAAATGGGAAGGTTTTCTGTAATGGCATTCTTTGTCTACGGTCCTCCTGCCCTCACAGAGTTGGAAAGGGGTCTGCTCCTTCCAGCAGGGAAGTAAGTGTTTGGGGCAGGGGGAGTCACTCGGAGACTTAATCATCCAATTTAGTAGGACAGGTTGGGCTTTCCAAGTTTCAGGAAACCCCCCTCCCCCCAGCTATCAGATTACTTTGCTGCTACCTTATTGAATGTTGAAAGTGGGGGGTTGCTTGATTCCCAGATGTAAATGCCCTCCAGGCACAATGGCCATGAGAGATTTCAAGAAAGAAGAGCTGAAAGCCAGCGTGATCATCGTAAGCTTTATTATATGGATAAATATTTTAATAGTAAGGTGCGCTGCATTCTGCCATGGCAAAAGGCTGGCTTGTAAAGCTTTTATAGTTGTGTATAAAATAAGATGGGTGAGAACCAGCATATCAGTGAGATGCCGTACCTGGGAATTCCTCATTGTCTATACCTGGCATGGCACCTGCCTGCATTCCCAAAAAGCAGTCTGTACCTCTTGCTATTTTTTATAGTAAAAGTATATGCACTGGTTAAACATGGTGTTAGTTTGGGGCGGAGTATATAGGGTTGTCCTTCCCTTTATGACCGCTGACTGTGAGAGGAGGGAACCCGTGTAAAACAACCCATTCGTACAACTAGATCTTGTGTGCCCCGAGTCAGTTTGCAGAGTGACATCCCTTCCCGCAAGGAGCTATGAATTACCACTTGAACCCAACCATAGGCCACCTTCCAGAAGGCCTTAACCAAGATGCCAAACTCTGAATTTCTGACAGAAACGGATAAAGCTGTTGATACAAAAATAACGGATTGATCTAGTTGACAAGATGCAGAAGACCCTCCTTCCTGAGAGTAAGAATGGGATAGAAGTGGCCTGCTGGGTTTGAGTGAGGACAAGGGATAGTGATGGGTTCCACTCTCGTACCCAGAAAGAACAGTGTAAAATCTATGAAGCTTCCTGGTTTCCATAGTCGGTGTGATCACACAGGCAAAGAACTGATAATTATCCCACATTCTGAATGTTAAAAAATACCCTGTTAAGGAAAATTCAACACCTCACAACAGTGCTGCCTTCAAGCTGTCTCTTCGTGCTGTCACACATCCCTTTCCAAGCAGATAAAACTCCCAAAACATATTTTAATCCCTGATTGTTGCGTCTTGGGGAGTGAGACCAGGTCGTGTTCTATTTTTTGCAGGATCCCTAAATTTCAGGGTGGTGGTGTTTTTTTTTTTACAAAGATCTGACATACTTTTGGAAAATGTCAAAGGAGTGGCCTGCTAATATATGGTAGTAAAAATGATTTATGAAAAGCACATGTTTTTCATAAAGGTAGCATTTATTGGGTGGGAATGGATGATTGTAAACTGGATACAAGAAGACTGTTGATGTGAGAAATGGACTTAGACCTCTGTGAAAAACATTTCCAAGGGGTGGTTTTCTGAATAGTTCACCTTACTGTTCTAAAACTCCCCAGCCAGAAAGATTAAAGGATGGTCTGAGGCTCAGACTAATTGGATGAAACTTGCCTGTTTCAACCCAGTGTGCTGAAAGAGCTTGATTAGCTGCAGGTAATAAACCTTAGTCTTCAGTTTAACTGGGAGAATTTCTTAAATACCCAAACTAACATGGATGGAATAACATCCCGCAAATTCCTCTTTGCTCTGAGCCACATCTCATTGAAAAGCCAAGCCAAGCGCAGAATGTTAGAATCCTGCCGCCACTAGAGGTCACAGCTCTGGCACAAACTCTGCAGCGCAGGCTGAGGCCGTTGCTAAGAGCATTCGGTGTGCCCACCAGCAGCGCACGTACCTAGCAATTCATTTGGGCAGCAGGCGCAGAGGGATCCCTGGGAGAGCAAAGTGGCAGCTTCTGGGTCTTCTGTTAGAGGAAAGTCTTCAGATGGGCTCATAACAACCAGCGCTGAACAATATTTTGTGTGTGAATTAGGTTTGTCCTGGAAGATGAGAGAAGCGGACTCTGCTGCCTTGCAAGGAGGCCCCCCTGGGACTCCTAAGGGTGGGAGATGACCAGGCCAAGATGTGGGGGGGGGGGAGCATCTGGTCAGGACCTCCTGGGTAGCTCAGAGGGCAGATTGTGCAACAATCCACGGGCCTGGGCCTGGCCCCGGGCGAGCGATGCCTTGGAAGGTAAAGGAGGTAGTGCAGGGGGAGTCTCCGAGAGAGAAGGAAAGCCCTTTCCCAGATTAAAAAATACAAGGCTTCAGATGGCTGGCATCCCGGAATCTCTCCCTAGAAGTGCAGGGCTGGTTTTCCTTTGGCCAAAGTTTGGGAATGACATCAAAGGAATTAAAGCCAGAGGACAGCATCCTCCTCCCTCCTGGCTTCTGACCTTTAGCTCACTCCTCTCTTTCCCCCCCTCCCTGGTCTTGGGGCATCTCCCTTCCATTAAGCTGCACTTCTCTTCTGGGTACCAACACACCCACCACCCCCGGGAGACGCAGGGACCCGCTCTCCCAGAGTTTCGCCATCTGAGTACCTCCAACCAGGACTCCTCCAAGACCTTCAGCCAGTCTTGGTCCTCTCCTGGCACCATTATCAAAGGTGTGTCGTCCCGTCCCCGTCCCGTCCCCCCCCAAGCTGCGGGTCTGAGCTGGGAGCTGCGACCTGCTCCAGACAAAGCCCAAGTACCCTCTGGCATTTCTGCAGCAGAAGGCCCTTTTGGGTGCTCCAGGCACCCAGGCTAAGGGAAGGGAGCCTGACCTGTGAAAGCCCTTCTACACTGCTGGGTTGGGGTTACAGAGCCCAGAAACCAGTGGGCCATTGGCTTATTTGGGGGTGGGGGTGAGGGTTGTTGACTTGTTCTTTCGCCAAAAACTGGTGAGGTAAAGAAAAAGAGGATCGTGACAGAGGCGGGGAGAGACCCCCGCAGGGGAGAGCATCGCTGCTGTTCCAGGCTTGCTGGTGTGACTCGGGTCCGTCCTCCAGCCACTCGCCTGGCGGCTGCTTTTTTAAAAAGCCTGCTTGGAACGAGCGCAAAAGAAGAAATAGCGCGAGCGGGGACTTGGTAAGCCGTCTCTTTTGCGTTCCTCGGACCGCTTTCCCACTCAAGGTGCGCTGTGCTGAAAGGGGCTCAGCTGGGATGCGAGGGAAGCGGGACCTCGGCGCAGCCCCCTCCTCGCGGAGCCACGTCCTGCTCCGGCCCGCTCGTCCCCCGGTCGGGCTGTCGTCCCCGTCCCCTTCCCCTCCGTGCCACAATGGACTCTCCCGTGACTGGAGGGGCGCAGCAGTCTTAGCGCTCTGGCTCCGCCGCCGCCGCCGCCGCTGCTCCCTCTGCGTCTCTGGCGGTTGCAGCAGCAGCAGCAGCGTGCGGCGGCGGCGGCGGCGGGAGCGAGCGAGCGAGCGAGCGCCTGCCTGCCTGCCTGCGAACCGGCCGGGTACCGCGGGAGAGAGGTGAGCCAGAGACAGAGCTGGGGGCGTCTAGGCCAGCAGCGGTGGATGCCAGCGCCGTTTCTCCCTTCGTGTGGCCATTTTGTCCTGAGAAACCTTAGCCTTCCTCCGCCCGCATGCGGACTCTCCCGCACCTTGGAGCCCCTTCCCCCTGCGGGCTCGCTTTGCCGGCCGGGAGCGGTCCGGCCTTGGCTGCTGCAGGATTGTGGAACGGTCCCTGAGGCGATGCTCCGCCATGGCTGGGGCTGCGCGGAGGAAGAAAGCCGTAAGGGGATGGCGGTGGCGGGAGAGAAAATGACCTTGGAGGCTGGGGAGAGGGGCGAGCCAGAGGAGGGGGCTGGGGCTCTTCACCTTTCGCTCATCATCACTGTGTAGCCGGGATTTTTTTTAGGCCGACCGAATAATTGGGAGGGGGGCAAGCGGGCTCCGAGATCGCCCTCCCCAGTCCAAAACGCACGAAGTCTCTGGTCTCTGTGGAGCAGCCAGCGCGGAGGAACTGATGGGTTCCGTCGGTGCTGCAAATTAAAAATAGGTTCTTGCGCGGGGAGGGGTGTGTGTGTGATGGTTATGAAAGAAGCGTCTCTCTGGTCTTCGAGGCCCCCACCCAAAGGATGGCGTCGAAGGGGAAGCCACTGGAAAGAAAAGGTTGGCTCGGGAGTCCCAAATTTCCTCGTTTGCTCTCCCCGAAAGGACCCCAGCCCACAATCAACTGGACTACACTCCCCATCGCTCACAGCCGGCGTGATCCCCGTTCGGAATCATGGGATCCGAGACATAGCCCGACGTCTCTGCGTATTTAAATAATTTAATGGGCTAATCGAGCGGGCAAGGGCTCCCCGCCAGGCTGGTGAGGCAGCTGCTTGGAGTCTCCTCTCCTGCCGGCTTCGTTCGGGCTCTGCGAGGGGCTGTGGCTGGGCTGGCGACGAGGGTCCCTCTTTGGCCGGGCTGAGGCGGAAGAGGCCCTTGCCGCGGCTGCCGGCGAGGAACGCGGGCGCGGCTTCCCCAGCTCTAGGTCTGCATTTTCGAGGGGGGGGGGTGTCTTTCCCTGCCAGTTGGTACAACAGAGTTCCGTCCGCGCACGGAGCGTGTGTTTGGATCAATGCTGGGCGCAAACATTTGAAGGAGGCCGCGAAAATGCCGGGGCGGGAGGTGACCTTGCCCGGGTCCGCGGGCTTCACTTTGCGCGGACGAGGAGATATCCTGAGCCCCGCGCAAGGCCGAACGACCGTTCCTCTTCGCGTAGGAGCGGCCCCTGGAATCCGGCCTGCGTCGTGTCGGCAACGGCGCTCTGTACAAGCTCAGAATGCGGCTACTCGTTAAAATAAGCCCTGGTGTGGTACTGGAAGCGGGAGTGGGTCGGTCGGACGGAAAAGGCATTGAAAGAAATGGTTCCTCCCTTTCCCCCTTTTGGAAAAATCTGCTCTCCTGAGGCTGCTGTTCAGATGGAGGGGTGGAGCCATGCAAATGACCGGTTCCGTTCCCGACCCTTTCGGTCAAACTGCAGGGGACCAAAAATCTGGCGGAAATCGGGGGCCTTTAAGGGAGCCAAAGCGAGGGCTGTGGCTGAAGGTTTCCCAGGCTGGAGGGAGGCGATTCCCTTCACCTTTATAGGCTGATAAGGACTTCCCCGAGGTTGCGGGTGCATCTTGGCTACCTTCAAGGTAGGGCAGAGGCGGCGACAGGTGATCCCCTTTGCCCCTGTGATGAATTTGAGTAGAGCCTCCCTCACTGACATTCGAGGTGGCTGAGATGCCCCACAACCCAGCAGCAAGTCCTGCTGAACCCAACACAGGCCGGCCTGATGGAGATGGGAGTTATAGTCCAGCAGATTTGGAGGGTGGCGAGATGCGGACGACTTGCCTGGCTGCGGGCCTCGTGGCATGCCGTTGAAAGCAGGTTGCATTGCTGCTTCAGTGCTTTTCCCCACCAGCGGTCCTTTTGAAAGAAGAGGGGTTTCGGGGGAGGGATTCTTCCACCTCCCTCCTGTGTGTTGGGGGCAGATTTGACCTTCACCCCCAGCACTCAGACCCCACAGACAACACCCCCCACCCACCCCCCGCTAGTTCATGCCAGGGCCTGGAGGTCTCTCAGGCACCTTGCTGGGCACAGCGGCATAATCTGGGATCCAGTGAAGGAGGCCCTGTGTTCCCCTTTGAACCGGCAATGCCACAATGTGGTGGCAAAAGAGATTGCATTCCAGTGGGAGAGTGCATTGTGGTTGGGGTTTTTTTCAATCACAAGCTGATGCAAAAGCAAATAAAAAATCAGGGCTGTAAAGATGAGAAAATGAGGCAAAGAAGAGAGGCTCACTTGCCCTCCCAGCCTCACAAATTAGGAAGGGGATCCCTGGGTTTGCCAGAGGCGAGAGCCTTGGAGAACCACCTCTCACCTCCTGGTTCTCAGCCTCTCTCTCTCCTACCTCCAGAGCCATTTCTGCTACCAGAGATTAAAAATATCCTGCTGGGAGAGGAGAGCATTTGGCAAAGAGACTGTTTCTTTCTTCTTCCACTCGAACCCCTTTTTACTCCTTCTGCTCTTCCAAAGCCCCCTCCCCAAAGCAAGAAGTGGCTCTGTCCTCCCAGGTGGAGATGGGGCTGTGGTGTTGGAGGGCACCAGCTTGGACAACAAAGATCCATTCCAAGGCCCCTCGACTTTGAGTTTCATTGCCTGAGATTGAAAAGGGAAGGACATGGGGCTCATTTGGGAACGGCAGAGGGATGTCAGCAACTGATCTATGGGAAGAATTTCCCAACCTCTATTACCTGTATTGAACAAGAGTTTCAATCGGTGCCCATTTATTTATTTATTTGTTTGTTTGTTTGTTTGTTTGTTTATTTATTTAAATATGTACGTTCAAGTCACTCTTGATTCCTGGCAGCACCTGGAGAAACCTCTGCAGTTTCCTTGGCACCATTTTCAAAAAAGATTTCCCCTTTGCCCCCACCTGCCCAGGGCTGAGCAAGGGCACCATCTACCCATCTGATGCCTTTGGTAATCTGAGCTGCCCTGAGCCACTGGGCTTCTACCTGACCTTCGGTCTTCTTTTACCAACCCGTCCCTTTCCTTCCTTTGCAGGGCCGCTCTCAGTCAGCCCAGCAGAGCCCCCTCTGCCTTGCTCCCCTTGGCAGGCACCGCCTCCTCCTCCGAAGCAGAAGCCAGGGCTTGGGCAGATGGGTCCCCATCCTTGAGGAGCTGGTCCTCCAAGAGGGAGCCTTTGCCAAAAGAAGGAGCTGTCTGCCTTGTCGGTACTGAATATAGCGCCCCTGCCCAGTCCCCAGCACCTTCCTCCTCCTTTCATCTCAAGGCCCAAAGGGCTGGTGGGAGCCATGGACGAAGGCTTTAGAGACCGGACCGCCTTCATCCGTGGCGCCAAAGACATCGCCAAGGAGGTAAAGAAGCACGCAACCAAGAAAGTGGGAAAGGGGGTGGACCGCATGCAAGACGAGTACACCAAGCGCTCCTACGCTCGCTTTGAGGAAGAGGACGATGATGACTATCAGCCCCAAGATGGATACTACCGTGGGGAGCCCTCGGTTGATGATGAAGGGGCCTCCAGCGATGCTACAGAAGGCCATGATGAAGATGATGAGATCTACGAGGGGGAGTACCAGGGAATCCCCCGGAATGATTCCCTGAAAGGTGGAGACCGGCTGATGGCTGGCCCGGAGATAGCCAGTGAGTTCAGAGACTTTGATGACCTGGAAGGAGAAAAGAAGAAGGAGAAGGAGGAGCTTTCCCAACAGTATGAGCTAATTCTACAAGAGTGCGGACATGGCAAATTCCAGTGGACGCTCTACTTTGTGCTCGGACTGGCTCTCATGGCTGACGGAGTGGAGATTTTTGTGGTCGGCTTTGTCCTCCCCAGCGCAGAGAAAGACATGTGCTTGTCCGACTCCAATAAAGGCATGCTGGGTAAGTCCCCAGGAAGGTCGTGATTTAGTGAGGAATTCACAGGTCTCTTTCTGGAAATCTTTCGCCTCTTGGGATAATCTAGCAAAGAAGGCATGACCTTGGAAGGTGTACATTCAGGATTTTTTTTTTTAATTTCAGAAGACAATAAATGAGCGTGGTTAACTCCCCACCCCACCCCACCCCCAGTCCTAGA
>JANHFL010000892.1:178507-193545 GCA_032468155.1 Oxyrhabdium leporinum
CCCTGCCCCCCCCCCCCAGACCCTTAGGCACTGTCAGGATGTGCTCCTTGTGCTGCTCCTGCTCTGGACTCCCAAACCATTTGGCAGGTTTTGAAATGCTCAGCAAAGATGTGAAAGGACTGTGTGCATGTGAAGGGTGGGGTCTGCTTGTGTGCTCTGTTTGCTTGCAATTGTGCAAAGCCAACACTTATGGACAGCTGATGATGAGTCAGTGTTTTGCAAAACCCCAGAGAGTGTGTTTCCAAGGGCAAAGTTCAGCCCACAGACACCCAGAAGCCTCCTGGGAACATGGTTCAATTCCTAAGCTCTGCTTCCCAGACGGGCACCCTCTAAATGGGGTCACCACCCCTCTTTTCAGCCCAGCCATGGGTTTTTTAAGACGCCCGCTCCCCAAAGCTTAGTAACACTCAGTTTTGCCCCAGAGAGATACCTTCTCTCCGCAGTCTCTGGGCTTCCTCCGTGCCGCCCTCGTCACTCGGGGCTCTGGCCTGGCTTTCCTTGCAGATCTGGAGGCCGCCCAGCGCTGCGATGGCCAAAGACAACCCAGCTTTCTCTGCCATCCCCAAGACCCCCGTCTCTGAGGGCAAAGCACCCCTTCCCTCACAGCCGGGCAAGTCAGCGGCCTTGCGGCACCTGGGCGAGGGCCCTGAGAAGGCCGAGAAGAAGCGTGGGCGCCAGCGCTACGTGGAGAAGGATGGCAAGTGCAACGTCCAGCACGGGAACGTGCGGGAGACCTACCGCTATCTCACCGACATCTTCACCACTCTGGTGGACCTGAAGTGGCGCTTCAGCCTGCTGGTCTTCATCCTGGCCTACGCGGTCACCTGGCTCTTCTTCGGCCTCATCTGGTGGTTCATCGCCTACTGCCGGGGCGACCTGGACCACCTGGGGGATGACGCCTGGACCCCTTGCGTCAACAACCTCAATGGCTTCGTCTCGGCCTTCCTCTTCTCCATCGAGACCGAGACCACCATCGGCTACGGGCACCGGGTCATCACTGACAAGTGCCCCGAGGGCATCGTGCTGCTCCTGCTGCAGGCCATCCTGGGCTCCATGGTGAACGCCTTCATGGTGGGCTGCATGTTCGTCAAGATCTCCCAGCCCAACAAGCGGGCAGAGACCCTGGTCTTTTCTTCCCATGCCGTCATCTCGCTGCGGGACGACCACCTCTGCCTCATGTTCCGGGTGGGCGACCTGCGCAACTCCCACATTGTGGAGGCCTCGATCCGGGCCAAGCTGATCAAGTCCAAGCAGACCCAAGAAGGGGAGTTCATCCCCCTCAACCAGACAGACATCAGCGTGGGCTTCGAGACGGGCGACGACCGGCTCTTCCTCGTCTCCCCACTCATCATCAGCCATGAGATCAACCAGCAAAGCCCCTTCTGGGAGGTGTCCAAGGAGCAGCTGCGGAAGGACGAGTTTGAGATCGTGGTCATCCTGGAAGGGATGGTGGAGGCCACAGGTAGGTGGGTGGGGACTGCGGGATCCCTGCTGGGAAAACCGCCAAGAGGCCAGGGATGCAGAACAAACTTTTGAAGGAGCCACTTCAGCTCAGGTGTACCCACTTTTTCAAGCAAAGGGGTTTCGGTTTGGTTGTGTGTGTCCCCAGCCAGTCCTAGCCATGTGCCTGTGGTCGTGTGTGGCCCCTTTTCCCACTGAACTCATAGCCTCCAACAAGAAAGAGCCCCCAGCCTCAGATGGGCATCAAAACAAGAGTCCTTCCGAGAGGGTTCAGGAGAAGCAAAATTGGGATTATATAGATGTATTAGAAATTAATATATATGAACTGATGGCTCACTGTCCTCGTCCTGCTCCCCCTACCCAAATGTCCCCGATTCCCTTGCAGGGATGACGTGCCAAGCCCGGAGCTCCTACCTGGTGGACGAGGTCCTGTGGGGACATCGCTTCATGTCGGTCCTCAGCTTGGAGGATGGATTTTATGAGGTGGATTACAACAGCTTCCACCAGACCTTCGAGGTGCCCACCCCCAGCTGCAGCGCCCGGGAGCTGGCAGAGGCTGCAGCTCGCATGGATGCCCACCTGTACTGGTCCATCCCCAGCCGGCTGGATGAGAAGGTGGAGGAGGGGACAGAGAAGGGGGACAAGGTGGACAAAGAGAGAAATGGGAACCTCACCAGCACCGAGAGCGAGTCCAAGGTCTAACAGACCGCCGGACAGGCAGAGCGAGCCAGGGAGCCTGGGCTGTGGCACAAGGCGCCCAGAGTGGGCAGGGGAGCCATCTGGGCAAGTGAAACCCTCCGGCCGGTTTGGACCTTGGCGGTTATCAGCACAGACTGTGCAAAAGAGAGACTCAACCGAGAAGCTCTTCCTGAAAGTGCCCGTGGGCAGGAAGCTGGCAACCGAAGCCATCTGGAGGCAACGTGGAACCGGATACCATATTCAAGGAGGGTCCGGACCCATTGCTAGGAAAGACAAGGCCCTTGGAGGGAAGCGGGGCTCCACAGATGTCCCCCTGTGGTTTTCTCAGCACGGAGACCGAGGGGGCTTTGGCCCTTCCTGCTTCCTGGGCTTCCCAGCCGAGCAGGTGGTCTCCCATGCAAGTCCTAGCCGGACCTGATCCTGCTTAGCTTCCCGAGCTCAAATGGGGGAAGAGACTCTCAGTG
Organism: Oxyrhabdium leporinum; assembly: GCA_032468155.1. Lineage (NCBI taxonomy): Eukaryota > Metazoa > Chordata > Lepidosauria > Squamata > Cyclocoridae > Oxyrhabdium > Oxyrhabdium leporinum. The sequence goes on from JANHFL010000892.1 coordinate 181,132, forward strand.
CAACAGCCGAACAGCATGGGGGCAACCGGGCGACGAGGAGGGAAGGTGTGAAGAGGTGGCTGCACAAACAAGGAGGCGGTGAAGACAATCGGCGAGGATCATGAACGCTCCGGCTGCTCTCCTTGCCCCCCTACCCCACCTGCTCAGCTCCCCCACCCCCAGGAGGCCATGCGGTTTCCAAGCGGGCACACTTTTGCACAATTTAGGCAACTTTTTTTTTAAACACTGCACAGTTCGCTTTGAGCATGCCAAAGACCACGGAGACCTCCCAGGGGGGATGTAGGGAGAAACGTGACCCCAGCGCAGTCCAAAGCCCTGGGGAGGGGCTGAAAATCTCCTTTGCCAGAGTTGGGGATGGAGGTCCCCAAGAGGCCACTTCAATTAGCGAGTTTTCTCTGCCCAGCAGACCCCAGCATGGCTGGCTGTTTCCCCCACAGGACTAGAAAATGAGGTGGGCGGGTGTTGATTTATGACATGGACGAAGAGCTATATTGACATTCCGTATTTTGAAATAAACCTTACTAGATGAGTTGTGCAATCAAGGACTTGTGTGTCTGCATATATTTGCATATGAAACTCAAAAGCCCCAATAGGGTCACCCAGAAAGAAGGTTTGGGGTGCAGAAGATAGACCCAAGAGTGGTGCATTGAACATCCATGGGCTCTCCTTGCATTTTGAAGACTCGGGGCAGCCGATGAAACCCAGAATAGATTTTACTTTCAAATTGTTGCCCACCCTCCAACTCTTCATTCCCAAAATCCTGAAAACCCTAAAAGGCTCTTTATCCCTTTTTCTCTCCAGGAGCCCAAAGCAGCGGTGATAGTTGGCTCCCTCAACACTTTCCCCACAAGCGCCTATGGCAGATTGGGCAAAGGGGGAGACTGGCCTTCTTTGGCAGAGGAAGGTGGTTTTCAGGAGAGTTTACGCTGGAGAATCCCCCCATCCCCCTCGGTACATTTCCTAAAAGCCAGTTAAGCGGTTTTGCAGCCTGCAGCGCCCCCTCTTGTTCCTGGCCAGGAAAGGGTAGTGCAGCTCCTCCGAGAGGCCCCCAGAGCAAGAGAGATCAGGCCAAACAGCCATGATGGGGCCAAAGTTTGGGGCGGCCTCCCATGGCCCTTGCAAGGACATTCTAGGCCTAGGCTAGAGGGGGGCTCCGTCGACTCCCTCACGTTAGACGCCTCTGAGAGCAAATGGCAGCCCAGAGAGCCGCCTCACTTCCCCTTTGGAGGAACCAAGCTGCCCCTTCAGATACCGCTCCGCAGTTTTCCTCTCGGTACCCTCTTGATGCCCAGGGACTGCAACTCCCATAGTTCCGGCCAGCCTGTTTAGAAGCTGCCTCCCATCCCTGTTCTGCCAGATCTTGTGGCTTCTGAGGCTTCAGAAAACTTGACAGAAAACGTGAAGTGACTCTTCACATTTTTATTAAAATCCCATTTGGCCCCAAGAACGTTATTTTCAATCTTTGAGAGCTTCGCCCCAGTTTGAGCACCATCAAATGCTCCTGGCTGGGCAGGCCTCACCCTCTTCCCTCTGAGCCGGGTAGCGAAGGACAGAAGGGCATGCGCAGATGCCTGTAGGATGCCAGGAGCCCAAAGCTACTCTCTCTGGATGAGCACTGAGCTGTGGGCACAGCCTGGCCTTTCCTGCTGGCAACAGAATTTGGAAGGGGAGCCAAGTAAGGGTCTCCCGCTTGCATGCACACACTCACACGCAACACACAGGACGTAAAAATGACTTGCTTCCTTTGATGGCACCGCTGTTTTCCTAGAGAAGTCCAGAGGTCCCTGTTGGGATTGAGCGCTTGGGATGTTTGCAGAGTGGGGCAGAACCAAAAACCCCCTGGCAGGAAATGGCCTGGCCGGTGGACACGGAGCTGCTCTTCTTCAAAAGCCGAAAGATGTTGGCTGCTCTGCTGCGGCCCTTCTGCTGGGCAGCCTCCACAGTGGGCCTTCACCCCACCTGCTGGGGTGCAGCCTGTTGCTATGGCATCTCCCTGTGCCCGCCAGGGACTCCGGCAGCAACTTGGGCAGTGGGAAACCAAGGCCAGGGGAGGGGGAGGCCTGGATCCTCAGGAGGCCAGGCGTGGGATGGAACGGTGCCCCCGATCCCTCAAGGGGTTCATTTGGCACAACCCGGGTGTTGGAAGATGGCCGCCCATCGCTCTGGGCCTTCAGGCGAGTCTCCAGGGAAGACAGGCATCCATCTCACGTCTTGAGCTTCTCTTGGAGGAGGCCACGACTCCTTCTGGTTGGACCCCCCGGGGGGAGAGGTGTAGAGAGCTTCCAGAAGCCTCCGAGAGAAGAGAGAAAGGCTGTACCCCAGGCAAACAGGAGCTCCTTCCCGGCTCAAGTAAAGGAGGGGCCCTGCACCCACTTTTCTGGCAGCCCTTCCAAAGCGCTGAGGACGCAGCTGTGCTCTGCCAGAGTCCAAACAGATGGAGCCAGAAGACACGGCTGCCTTGAGGAGCAGGGAGCAGTCACCAATGTTGTTAAGAAGAGCAGCGGGAAGGGTCTGCAAAGGGAGGGGAAGGGGATGAAGGGAAGCCCATCTCCCCTGGCCCTCAAGCAAAATGAAAAGAGACACAGAGCAGAGAGATTTGGCTGAGAAGGAAGCATCTTGGTGACTGGCGAGATTGCAAAGCTGTACAGGAAATACAGAAAGAAGAGACGGGTCAAAGAGACCGGCCTAGAACACCCGCTGCCTCTTGGGGGTGGGGGGAAGAGCAGGGGAATGGCAGCCGGCTGAGGCTCTCCTAAATTATGCCCCCGTGTGCCCCCAGAAGGCAGCCTCTGGCAACATCCCTGGAACCGCCTCCGGAAGCCACGAAAGGAGCTCGCTGTAGCCCTTCAGGGGGGCTCCGTTTGACGCTCCGCTCTTCTGGGAGCTGCCCATTCAGCTGGCCGCTATGCTCGGCAGAGGGCCCTGCCGCAGCTGACTGAGCCCCTCTCTCAGGAAGCCCCCCAGGGGGACCCGCTCACCTCTGGCCTCCCGGCCGGTGTTCACCTCTTGCGCAGCCTGGCCATGAAGCAGCAGGTGACCGAGACCAGGATGGAGACCGCCAGGAGCAGGGCGCTGGAGATGCCAACCGCCAGAGGGAGGAGGAGGGTGTCCATGGCTGAGGAAGCACCGGGAGGAAGGCCGTCAGCCCTCTGGGGCAAGGGAGGGGCTGAGGGGAAGCGGGGCCCAAGCGGGGGAAAGCTCTGGGCCACAACGGCCTGGGCTGTACTCACCCAGCGAATACGGGTACACCGTGACCACGTTGGACTTTGCCGAAGCGGCCTGGTACCAGCTGTGGTCGGGGGAGCGCACCCAGGCAGTCACAGCACAGTAGTAGCCACCTTCATCGGACAGCTGGACCGCGTGCATGCGCAACCGGTGGCTCTGCGGCCCCACTTTATCCACGCTCAGGGCCCCTCCAGACGGCGGCCTCTCCAGCCGCGCCACCCCCTCGCGGTCCACGGAGGCCAAGATGACCCCAAGCGGGGAGGAGTCCGGCTGTGGCAGCTCTGCCCACCAGCTGAGGGCCAGGTGGACGTCCTGAGCCGATTCCACGGAGACATTGCACCGAAGGTCGGCGGTGCTGCCACGGTAGAGGGTGGGCCAGGGCAGCCATGCAACGGCCCCCAGCACCACCGCTGTGGGGAGAAGGAGGCAGCCTGAGAAGGGGGCAGCACCCCTCCCACCTCCCACTGGTGCAAGAGCTCAGCATTCCTAAAGGGGGGGTGTCTTCGCTAAAAATTTCAGCTGGGAAAGAGCGGTTCCTTCCTCTAGAGGCAGATTTAAGAGATTCACGGCATTAATTATCATGCATGTAATTATGGGATGGCAGGCAGTGCTGAGAAGATGAATGGCCTGTGGGGAAGGTTTCCACCTTCTGCTTCCCTTAATCAAAGCAGGCAAAGACCCCTTTTCTGCCAGCCAATTTTGAACATCAGCTGAAAAGGCAATCCAGCAGGCTGCTTTGTTTCACTGAAGAAGCTTCAGGAAATCCAAGAAACACGGAACAAAATGCAGAAGCCGAGACAAGTTCATGGCAAGCCCCAAAAGTTAAATGCCCTTTGAGCCCACCCCTAAATTTGAGTGGGGATTGAAGTTGGGGTCTCTTTCTTGGCACAGAGTGCTCCTAGAATCCTTTTGAGGGGCTACAAGGCCCAAGCAGCAACAATATCTAACTAGGGAAACGCAGCCCATAAGAGGCCTCTGGAATTTGGCAGGTTCTTATTATGATCCGTCTCTCTTTTCTGATTGGATGGACTCAAATTATGGTTAATTACCGTGGAGTTATGTAAGTCTTCTGCCACGTTCCAGAGGCTCTACGGCCTCTGGGAGAATTTGATCTCTGTAGATCCCAGCCAAAGAGAACACCAGAATGGCTCACCCACTGCATCAAATCCGGAACCTTTGCGCATTTCTTGGGAAATTAGTTTAACTGGGCCGGCAGTGAAAAGAGCCTTTAAAGGGATGGACGAGAACCCCACTGGCCCTGGAGTGCCCCTGCCCCAAAATGCTAGGGGGCCCAGGTGAGCTCGGTAGGGGAAGAGGAAGGACTACCTCGGGACTTGACCTCCACGCTGACTGCCTCGGAGCTCAGGGTGGCCAACGGATGTGACTCTGTGCTCGGAGACTGTGAAAAGGCCTGAACCTCGCAGCGGTACGAGCCCACGTCCACTGGCTGGGCCGACTCGATCCGCAGCAGGAAAGCGCCCAGGGGGGAGGCCAGCTTCTGCAGAGAGACGTGCCTCGTGCCCACGTCGCGGTTGATGTAGTTCTGGCCCAGGACAAGCCCTCCACTGGCCTCCAGCCGGGCGACGAGATGCCCCTCCCTGGCAGCCTCCTTTCTCAGCTCCCAGCTGACCGCAAAGGCAATGTGGGGCAGGAGGAGGACGGGGGCTCCAGAGATGTTGCAGAAGAGCTCCAGGGAATCTCGGGGGCTGAGCAGGGTTCTGGGGGGGCCGACAGACACCGAGAGCTGGCTCGCTGGGAGCAAAGCATAGTGAGAAAAGGGGGTCACAGGCTCAGAGGTGGGGGAGCACGGCCCCTCCCTGTCCATGACAGTCCCACATGCGCCCCACCCTACCGATCGGCTCCCCATGGTACCGCCAGAGCAGGATGGCCTCAAGGCCCAACGGGCAGAGTGGAGTGAAGGGAGAGAGGCTGGCAGGATAGAAGGGCTGGTGCCAATTGAGGTTGGAAGGCCACAAGGTTATGAGGGATGCCCAGCAGGGCCTCTTTAGAGAAACGGAGTGGCCCCTTGGGAAATGAGGAAGGGGGGCTCCGTGAGGCTCCCCCCAGGCTATAAAGGGTGTTTGGAGGAGCAAACCCACCTATGCTTTTCACAGAGACATCAGCCAGTGCCACTCGCTTCTCAGTGATCTGCTGCCAGCTGCCATCAGGATCCTGGATCCACTCCCCGGCGGCGCAGTGATAGGTCCCGGAGTCCTCTGGCCTGAGGTGGTCCAGAGCCATTTGGTACTTCCAGTTGCCCAGCTTGACCAGGGAGAGCTGCCGGGCCAGGCGCCGCGGGACAAAACGCCCGGCTGCCTCCAGGGCAAAGTCTTGCCGGAGCCCGATCACCTCCTGCTGCAGCCGGGGACTGCCAGGCGCGGAGATGGTGAAGGAGGCCGTGAGGTGGGTGTGCTGCTGGGTCCCACTGGCCACAGAGCAGCTGAGCAACAGCTCCTGGCTCTCCAGGAGCACCATCTGGGGAGGGGGAGGAGCTGTGGCCCCCCGGCCCCAGAAAGGGGGCTTTGCGCCAGAGGGAGGGGCAGCGGAGACCCAGAGCTGGTCGGGGATAACTGCAGTGGGGGAAAGGGATGCTGTCAGTTCCCCAGGGCCCCTCCACACCATCCCCCTGGAAGATGAGCCAGACCAGCAAGGGATTCTCTCTTTTCCCCAGCCTTGATTCCACCCAAGTGACCCCAGCAGCCAGTCCGCAGTCAGTTCCTAGGGGCTGGACCCTGCCCCACGTAGCTTGGGGTGATAATGCAGGAAGTGGAGCAGAGGAAACAGGCCTGCTCGCTCCTCGCTCCGGTTGGGCTGAACTGCTATGGCTGGGACCCCGCCAGCCACTCCCAGGCCCCCAGCATGGAGATGGCGGACATACCTCTGACCTCCACCTTAGCGCTATAGGTGCCCTGGTATTTGGAATCCGTGGTGGGCGTGTAGCACTCATAGATGCCGGTGTCTTCCATCCGGACCGCCCTGACACGCAGTTCCACGACATCGCCCCGAAGGCGCAGGATGGAGACGTTGCCAGCCTGCACTCGGGCCCCGAAAACGGCATAAGGGAAGTTGGGGTCTCGCGTGCTGACCATGCCGATGGAGATGCCGGGAGCCGACGGGCGATACAGAAACCACTCGAACTGCTGCAGAGAAGGACCCTCAAACTCGGAGACGTTGCAGGGAATGGCGAGAGTCGTGCCTTCCACGCGGTACAAGGGCCCCGGGGGCAGGTGGACCTTCCTGGCACCGCTGAGGGCTGTGCGGGCAACGGAGGCAGGTCAGCCAAGCGGCTCCGATCCGAGTGGCGGACGGGCAGAGCAAAGGAGGCCGAGTGCCTTGGCTGAGAAAGGGTCCCAACTGAGGAGGGCGCCCATCCCACCATCCTGGGACCCTTCCAAGGGACCAGCTGGAGGAGCAGGCACACATCTGGCCAGCCATGAACCAACCCCCGTCCCCCCACACACGCAAGGCCTCCCTGCAGCCAATCGAGAGGCCTAATCCCCTAACAGCCTCATTAAGCCCAACGGAGAGCCTGAAGTCTGGGAGAACGGCAGGTGCAAAGGGCCTGCCCTGCCCTGGAACTGCCACCCTCCCCTGGCAACTGGGCAAGTGCTGGCACACGAGGGGGGGGGGCAGCAGGAGAGGCTTCGTTTATTTACGCAAAGCCCAAGCCTGGCTCGTTCGTGCAGGGAAGTAGTCACGCATGGGGGGCTGCAGAGGGCCTGGGGCAAAATCACAACTGGTCTGGGCAACGGAAGGAACCCCCCCACCCCTTTCCCCAGCAGGCCACGGCAAGCCGGAACGTGTGCACGCCCAGACTCCTGGGCTGTAGCGGGGAGGCCTGTGGGAGGAACCGGGTCAGCCCATCCTGGCTGGGAGGGGGGCGCCCGTCTGACTGCCCACCGGCAGCCCTCAAAAGCATCGGATCTCAGCCGGGCGAGGCTCAGTCTTCCCAGACGCCTCGGGCAGCTGCGCTCCTCGCCCGGGATCGGATTCAACCGCCGATCCTTCCACGCCGGGAACGCTCTGCAGGGCAGGAAAACTGGCGGCGCAATGCAAAAGCCGGGAGGGGAGGCGGAAAGCGCCTCCGGGGACGCACAGCCCGGCGCGGGCCGCGGGCTGCGGAATCGCCCGGCCTGCAGGAGAGTGAACCGAGGCCGCCGCCGTCTCCCGCCCTGCACGGCCCGCCAACCGGCCCGCCAAGCGCGCGCCCGCCTGCCCCGCAGGACCCACCCGCGCCCCGACCGGCCCTCCCACGCACCGGCCAGCGGAAGGAGGAGAAAGCAGAGCAGGCGGCGGCTCGGAGCCCGCGCGGGAGCATCCATGGCTGGCCAGACCCTCTCCGGGCCGCGCGCGCAACGGTTCTCGGCCGGGGCGGCGGCTCGCTTAGCCCGCCGGGCCCAGGAGACGCGGGGCTCGGCTGACTAGCCACGCCTCCGCCGCGCGCGCGCGCGCCCGCGAGCGAGCGAAAAGAGCGCGCGAACGAAGCCGCCCGGAGACCCCGGCGGTCTGTGCGTGCCCAGGAACCTCGCGCTCGTAGGGCGGTAGTCGCTCGCCTTCCCTCCCTCGGGGGCATTTGCCAAGGCGGACGGACGGTGGACGGTGAATGAGGCGGCGAGGTGGTGGGGCCCTTCTGAGCGGTGCAGCGGCTCCCGCGGCCCCCGGGGGGCGCCAAACGCCATCGCAAAGGCAGCGCCTCTCGTTCAGGAACGAGGGACCCCCGCCTACAAACTGAGAAATCCAGGGGTACCCTAAATATATCAACACGGGTGGCGGCCGAAGGAGGGACGGAAGTCGGAAGGGGCCCCGGTCGCCGGCGCCCTCAAAGTACTGTGGATTGCAACACGAGCTGCCAGCCGGGAACATTTGTCTGTGGAACTCATGGCCTCGAGGTATGACTGTGGCCACCAGCTGAGCAGCAAACGGAAGAGTTTGAACCGGTGTTCAAAGGCCATCTGACTGTCAGCCCAGCCCAGCGCTGGGCAATAACAACCCTGTGAGGGAGGCAAGCTGAAAAGTCTTGAGCAGATCCTGAGGAGTCCTGCTGCCCCAGTGGGTGGCCCCTCAGAATCAGACCCCTGCAGAGTCATTGTTAGCAGCACCCAAACTGGCTTTCTTGGCTGGGGGAGTGGGGGGGAGACCCTGGACCCACCAGAGCCCTCCACCCCACACTCCTTGTAGAGAGTCTCTTCGGAGAGAGAACTCAGTTTGCCCTCTCTGGAGAGGGAGGGATGGAGAGAGCTGTTCTCTCACACAAGCTGGGGCTGAGTGCGTGCGCACAGACACACACACACACCAAAAGAGCCTGTGGGGCTGGTCCCTTCCCTGCGGTGGACTTGGCGCTCTTTCACAGCAACATTTATTTACACAGCTTGGGAAGAGGGGGGGCGGAGGGACCAGCCCCCCTCCCAAGGCATTCTTTCCAGCTCTCCCTCCCCCCTCCAGCCAGCCTGCAGCCTCAGCGTTTCCCAGGTTGCAGAATCGAAGGCACAAGGCCGCCATGTTCCCTTGACGATGGGAATAGCTTTCCTGCCAAAGATGGGGCGGCTGAGCGCACTGCCCCACTTTCACAGCAGAGAAGGGCTGAGGGGGGCCCGGGGCAGCCCCAGCCTGGTGCCAAACTGCAACCGAGAGCCTGCCAGACGGGGCTGCCCCCCCCCCATCCCAGGAAGAGTCCTGGATCCCTCATGAAGAGAGGACAAAAGGGCCCCCGAGGCAATTTCTGGGTTTGGGGGCAACAATCGCAGTATGAAACCGAGTATTTCTTGTCCTCATGCTTGCTTCTAACTCCAAGCCCTCTGCACATGCTCTCTTGCCACAAGCTGCCTTGCCAAGGGAGGACTGGAGCTGCCCCCCCCCCTCCGGCCTGGCAGGTGCAGCCGGGAGCCTTTGTGCTCCTTGCATCCTCCGTTTGGTTCGTTCACTCAATTGACCCCGTCCTCTTTTCATTCTGGCCGCTTGGGAACATTGGCAGGAGACGGGCTAAATGCTTTCCTTGGCCTGCCAGGAATCGGGTCTCCCCCATTCCCCTCCTGGGTTTTTTCCATTCGGATTCCACAGCTTCCTCCTCGGAATTACAATGGAGGCCCAGATCAGCTCCGGCTGAGCCTTTCCTCCCACCCCGCACTGGATCCCTCAGCCCTAGAAGGAACATGGGGGGTGGGTGGGAAGCCCTTCTTCCCACAGAAGGAAACCTCAGGAGAAATGCAAGAAGCAAATATTTCGTCTTCCTTGGCCTAACATGGAAAGTTTTTTTTGTGTGTGTGTGTGACTCTCTTTCCGTATTTACAGGCATGCGAAGGAGCCCCGATCTTCCAGCTGGGAATGTCGTTCAGGCCACAGAGGGGCTCTGGACCCCTCCCGGCAGTCTCCCAAGGGAGATTTCAGCCCCTCCCAAAGGCCTTCCTGGGAGTTCTGCTGCCTGGCTGGATCCTCTGTGGGGGCAACAGGCGCAGGACAGCCGATCCATCAAAGGGAAAAGCGCTTTCCCCTCTTTCGGTGCTGGAAATTTGGATTGCTGGGAACTTGAGGCAGGGAGACAGAAAGTCTGTGGCACAGCTACGGTGCAGAGTGCGTTTCCAAACACGCTCCCCTTTTCTGATCCCTTAAAAAGGGGCTAGCTAAATGCGGAGAGGAATGAATCCGCAGCGTTAACAGCTGCAGCTCCGGGGCCTCCCGCTCTGCCCCCAGTAGAGTTCTGCCTGAGGCTCTGATGTCTGTGGAGGTTCTCCCTCGTCCAGGCCACGGTTCTCCCAAGGGCACCTGGGCTCTCTTTGTCTTCCCTTCTCGTCCGAGAAGCGGCTTCAGTCCGCAGCTGCCACAGCCCGGGCTCTGGGCGGGCAAGTCCTGGCCGAAGGAAGGAGCGTCTCTGGCGTGTTTTTCCGCTGACTCCGCAGGCCCTTGCGGGTCCCGGTTGCACAAACAATGACAAGGAAGAGAGCCAGAAGCCCAGGGCAAGGGAGCCGCTGGTGTCCGTCCGGCATGACAGTCCAGAACAAAACAGCAGGCGCTTCCGTGGCCGGGATGCTTGGCCAAGGTTTGTGGGTCTCAGTGGGGAGGGCTGAAGCAGCAACACAAGAGCCATGGCCTGCTGTTTCCATACTCCCCCAGCCCCCTCCCGCCCCAACAACTTTCCAGCCTCAGCTCTTGATTCTCCTGCCTGACCTCGACGTGAGCTGCTCCGTGCCTCCTCTAGTCTCCCCCCCCCCCGTGTTTTATATAATGTAGGAAACCCAATCCCGATCCAGAGGGGGGGGGGCTGCCTTCAGTGCCCTCCTAGGCAGAGGCCTAGAACACAAGACCATCCCTACCATCTCCCCACTGGATTGCAGGAAGCCTCCCCCTCGCCACCGCTTTGCATGTGATCATCCTGCTGGGGCCACTCTGCTTGGCACAGAGGGACACAAAAGACAACAAAAACACCGCACACACAAGCGATCCTCCATCTAGGAGCACAAGCTGCGTTTGTAAGAAAAGGAGGCTGTTTTTCTGCCCTCCAAGCACCTGCTCACTGCTTCCTGGCTGAGAGCCTCCCATGGTGCACAGCGAGGGAGCATCGCCTGGCTGGGAAACTGGCCCCGAGGGGCCCCGTGAGCAAGTCTGGTTTCGCAAGGGCCCCAAAGCCTTGTGCGGCAGGGAAAGGCTCTCAAAATGCAACCCAGGGGGACCCCGGTTCCCCAACAGAGGCTATAAGGGCTCCACCCTCACACCGCATCTCTGCAGACCCTCCCTGCCAGGGAGACCCTCTTTCTCAGGCTGGAAGGGAAGGGGGAGAAACTCTTTCGGTTCCTACTTGTATTCAGTGGAATATTTCTTTGCTTGAAGTTTCATTTAAAAAAGAAATGAAGTTTCTCTTTGGCAATTAGTTACACAAAAAAAGTTAACGAATTTCTAAAAGCTGCACATCGGATGCCTTCCCTCCCAAGTGCAGCTTAAAATCAAGGGGCTTTTGGAGATGCCCACAGCCCACACCCTTGACTCACAAACACACCCACAGCCCTCTCTGGGACGCGTAGGGCATCGGGAGTGTGAGTCTGGCCCCAAAATGAAATTTCAAGGGTTTTCTTTTCTGCCCTCCAAAGGCATATTAAAAAGAGATTTGGAAATAAATAACCTGGCTCACAGTCCCTGGAGCTAAATCCCTCTGGAGCAGCAGGAAAGGTCAGATTTCATTAAAGTCAGGAAAATGTTATTCCCCAAGAGCTGCCTGGAAGCCTTCCGCCCTCTTCTGCGCCTTCCTCCAGCCACGACATCCCCCCCCCCCCAACTCCCACCTCTGGGACTGGCAGGGAGGCCCCCACGGCTAGCTGGCTTGCAGGGCAGCCATTCTGGAAGAGCTCCCGCCTTTTAGGCCAAGGAGGGCCACCCCCCTCCCCACAGAAGCAGCCTTGATGCCCTGGATGTGGCCGGCTCAGGATCTCTCGAGGGGCCCTTTGCAGGCGTGGCCCCTTCAAAGCTTTGCCAGAGTTTCCTTTTCCTCCGGCAACCCCCGTCAATGGGGCGAAGGTTGCCCTTTCCTGGGCACTCAAGTTCTGCTCCAGTTTTCCTGCCAGATTGCACAAACGGAGTGTGGTTTATCGGCACACCCCGAGGTTTGCAAACTGGTTTGAGGCTCGGCATCCTGTAGGACCTTCTCAGAGCCGCTGGCTCATGGAAGGGCCAGCCTTTGTGGGGGGGTGACCGAAGGAGAGGTGACGAACAAGTCACTCGCAAAGGTGAGGATGCCCTCAGCCGCCTATTGTCGCACCCTTGATAAGACAACGTGATTCAGAAAAGCTGTCACTTATCAGGGAACCTCCCCCTCCTCCCCACCCCCGGATGAGGAATCCTCTGAACCAGGCTTACAACGTAACACAAAAAGCTCTTCCCACCACCTGGTTCAGAGTGCCTGGTTTGGACCTATGCAGGTTCCTGCATTCTGAGCTGCATAACAGCGCAAATGGGAATCCATGGGTCAGGGGAGACCATTTGCAGCGGTCCGGGTTGGGCCCCTCACAGGCCAGTTCAGAAGTTCTCCCTAGACTGAACCTCTGGGCTCAGATCTGCCAGCATGGGGCTTCCACGGAAGGCCAGCTTAGAAAGAGTCAGCCCAGAGTTGGCACACGGGGCAGTCAGTTTGTGATTTGTAACAGTGGGCAGCCCAGTCTCTCTCTCTCTCTCTCTCTCTCTCTCTCTCTCTCTCTCCCTCCCTCC
>JANHFL010000893.1:0-11565 GCA_032468155.1 Oxyrhabdium leporinum
AAAGAAAGAAAGAAAGAAAGAAAGAAAGAAAGAAAGAAAGAAAGAAAGAAAGAAAGAAAGAAAGAAAGAAAACAAACCTTCTAGGAAATTGCTGAACACCATGCAGTGCTGCTGACGTCTACCTGTGATGTTGTAAAATGAGTGTTTTGACATCACTAAAGGATTAGAGCAAAAATTCATTGAGGCTAGAAAGCAGAAATGAATTAGAAAACGGCTTGAGGGAGAAGAATGCAAAATAACTGGACTTCTTCGAAAAGGACTGAAATCACCCAGATGGATACATCTGAGAATTCCCTGAAGATGGCTGAGAGAAAATAGACTTTCAGGCTGCCATTCAAGTCTAATGTGTTTGGTTTTCTTACTCTGTGCTTGTGGAGTCAAAGGGAAGCATTATACATGCGATTGGTATTATTCATTTAAATTTACAGGAGGTTGTTGGATTGTATTATTGTCTCTGTACTGGAAAAAGTCAGAGGTCACTTTTGTTATATATTGATTTTATGTAATTTTTTTGGTCATTTTTAAATCTGTCCTGTTATTCTCTTCCCCTTTGCCCCTTTTCCTTTTATATTAGTTTGTATTTTAATGTTTTTCATGAAATTTAATAAACATACTTTTTTAAAAAAAAAAAGTGTTATATGGGCTGAATTTTGTATTTTTCTACCTTTCTACTTTTCTCATGCAGTCTTCTTCAATCTGGGGGTTTCTGGAGTTGTTGGGTCAACAATTCCCAGAATATCCAATCCCAATATACCCACAGGCCCCAAGGTTGAGGAAGGCTAATCAAATACTTGGACATTTAAAGTGCCTGAGTCTGAAGTTGAAGTGGATCATTCTTCATGCATTAGATCCAGGATTTTATTGTCTTGAGTACACAGGAGTACAAGAAAGCATTACATGTTTTATTTCCTTTATTGGAAATCTATCCCCCCCCCCCCAAAAAAAAAAAAGTATCCACAGAGTTGATTAAAATTGCCTCTTTGTAGGGAAATGCAAATACGGGGATTTGTCCTAAAGCCTGAGGTATAAGCCTTTACCTCAGGTGAAACCACTATTACCTCAGGTGAAACCACTGTTCATTGAAGTAAAGGTCTATTGCAATGTTTCTCAACCTTGGCTGCTTGATGATGTGTGGACTTCAACTCTCAGAATTCCCCAGCCAGCATGCTTTGAATGCTTCGAATAAGCATTGCAAGACCTATAGCTAGGAATATCAGACTATTCTTTCTGTGTTCATTTATGTGTTTATAATCAGATAAAACAAGACATGATTACTGTCTCTTCAACTGACAAACTATAAGAGCTTTTCCAGTGATAAAAGCCTTGTATCAATAAAAGGCTAGCTCGTATGTGCTTGAAATACATATTCATCCTTCTTATTGCAAAGATGGTCTGAGCTCATTTGGCAGCCCAAAAAAAGTGCAAATGTGGCTTGAATTCAGCCATTACAATCATTCCTGTGGGAGATATAAGGAACAAGGAGAATCAGTTGTCCAGGGCTATTCACAACATTTATTGCTGTGTGATGCGATAACAGCTCAGCATAAATTGCCACCCACACCTACAAATCTCTGTAATATCTGTGTGAAACTGTTAAGTATAAAGTGCTCTCGTACAAGAAGACAAACTTATATTCCTAAAGAATGATCATTCTCCCCCCCCACCCCATAAAATACTTTAGTCATCTGGGGATGCTTGTAGAACCCTTCCTAGTGTTATATTTATTGATTTATTTGACAATGAAGAATAGTATTTCTTCTCTTCAATTTCAAGACAACTTATGATGGCACCCAAATCAACTTTTAATAATTTGAAAAGCCACCATTAATATTAAATAAATCAGTAAATCTGTAATCAACTAAAAGAATATTCTAAAAAGCTTGAACTTTCTCTTGATGCTAAAGGAAGATGAAGGTTAATTGTAGGCTCAACTATAGAGGAATCTCCCTGGGAGAGGATCCAAAGCGAGTTTGTCACACAGAGTGGGTCCTTTATCAAGTCATTCTCATCATCATCAAAGATTTGAAGAGAGATCTCTGAGGAGGCTTTCAGAGCGCGGCAATTTCATGGAGCAGAACAGCTATTCAGTTAGTTAGTTAGTTAGTTTCTACTCTACTTTATTCCGGCAGGTATTCAAGGGCATTAGTCAAATTATAAAAAAACAAAATAAAAATAATTCTAAAACATTGACGTATAAATTAAGATTAGTACTAAATCAGTTAACAATTAGTGAGGTGCATTTTTACATAAATACTTTGGTTTTGATCCCCAAAAAGCTGTTTTAGAGTTGATAGGAATGCACGGATCACACACCTGTCTACGAAATTCTTTAAAAGGAACTAATCTTTTCCCAGTATTTCATAGCTGCTTCTGCAGCTGCCACATAACAGTCTAAATGACACATTTTAATATAAAGAATGAAAAAAAAAAACTATAACCCAAATATGCTCCACAGTTTTAAGCTACACCAAACCAAGCACTGTTTCACATTCAACCAAACCACCTCTTTTAACCTCCCAAATTGATCTTTTCCTCAGTAGCCTCTGATTCAGAGTTATAAAGGTAAGTATAAATTGCTGATTTAAATGACCAGCGAGCCATTGTATACTTTATTCTGAGCAATCATAATAGTACAAATAATATTATGTTGCTAGTGCTGTTTTAACTGAGAGACCAGTAATGTTTTACTGTATGTTTTTGCCTTCTTCCTTTTTTCCTTTTTTTCCATTTATTTTTGTTTCTCCTTTGTGTATTCTTTTCTCCTTTGTGTTTATACATTAAAATTAATTTTAAAAATAAGGGTTATTACTATAATGTGAATCAACAAAAAGATAGTTGCAAACTATACCGTTAAAGAACAAAGAAACAGAGAAAATATAGACCAATTTTGAGGAAAATTAAAATTGTTTGAAAAAGAGCCTCCAGCAAAATCAGTGGAATAGAAAATAATGATAATTAAATTATTTGGAATGAATCAGAAGTGTGGAAATGCTGGAAGGATTATTTTACAGATTTGGATGAGAATGGTAAGGATATTGTTGAAGGACGGAATTGAAACATATGTTATAAATGCTTGTGTCCAAGAAAAAAAAAAAGATGAAAAAAGTGGTAATTGTCAGAATGTTGAAAAAATGGTGAAGTTACAGGTATAAATGGAATAACTGGAGAAGTATAAAAATATGGATGTGGTTTGCCTATGGAATGGATAATTTGTTTAGTTTTGTGAAGATTACATTAGAACAGAAATAATTTTATAATTGTTCCCAATTTATAGAAAAAAACAGAGGGAAAATGTATGTAAAATTACAGGGAGATTGGTTGTTTAAGAGTCCGGAAGGTATGCAGAGTAGAATATCCTTAGGAATAGAGTATGAGAAACGTCAATGAATACATTTTGTATTATGCCAGACAGGGAGTGGGCAGGCCAGATTGTTCCTCTTCAAACAGGCCACTGAGAAACGGATAAATGGGAAAGTATTTCTGTGGATTTAAATAAAAGGTACAATAATTGAGTAAGCTTGAATTATGGATTGTTTTGCACAAATAACAAATTGAAATTGCTTGCCAGATGCAGTAAGAGTGTTCTACATTGGAGGTAAAAAAAATCCATAGGAATAAATGGAATGCTTAGCGAATGGTTCGATGCTAAGCAAGGAGCAAAACATAAATGTGTGATGGCTCATTGGTCATTTAATACTGTTATCATTAAATGATATGTAGAGTAGGAATGTAGGGATGCTTATAGAGATGTTACAACTGCATTGCGTGAGGGTGTGAATAGGCATGTATTTTTCTACGCAGAAGATATAGAGTTTGTTGGGAGAGAGCCCAAATGGTTTGCAGTGACTGTTAGATAGATAGACAAAAATGCAATGAACAGTGATAGATGTGAAAACTAATGTACCAAAGACTAAAATAGTTGTCTGACATGGAAAAAAAATAAAAATAAATGTATATTTATAAATAAATATAAACCGGAAACAAAGCAAGCAAACGACTTAGGGCATTTTGATAAAATGTTTACTGAAGGTGCTAAAATGGAGAAAATGTTTTTAAAATTTGTTTTTATGATTATTATATGCTGCCCAGAGTCACATTTGTGAGATGGGCAGCTGTAAAAAAAAGAAGGAAGGAAGGAAGGAAGGAAGGAAGGAAGGAAGGAAGGAAGGAAGGAAGGAAGGAAGGAAGGAGTGTGTGTGATAACCAAGAAGGTATTGGGCTAAGAAGGAATATGTAAATGTTGATAAATAGACAGGTGGGCAACCAGAATGTAGCAATAGCACTTAGCAATAGCACTTAGACTTATATACCTCTTCACAATGCTTTACAGCACTCTCTAAGCAGTTTTCAGAGTCAGCATATTGCCCCCAACAATCCAGTTTCTCATTTTACCCACTTCAGAAGGATGGAAGGCTGAGCCAACCTTGAGCCTGGTGAGATTCGATCTGCCAAATTGCAGGCAGTCGGCAGTCAGCAGAAGTAGCTGCAGTACTGCATTCTAACCACTGTGCCACTGCAGCTCTTATATCTGTAAGATATAAATTGATGTGATTTCATAACATAGAGAAACTAAATAAGTATCTAAGCATAAAGCAAACATATGAAGGAAAAATGAACTGAGAAGAAATAAAAATCAGAGGAAGCTGTGGTTAGATGGAGTTGAGAAAAACTTGAAAAAGAGGTAAGAAATGTATGTATTTGAAGCATTGTATGGATATTGGAAAAGCAAGGCTGATTTGCAAAGTCAGAAAGATATGAAAAGATGCAATGAATTGTATTTATCTATAGATTAATTTTGATGTTTCTATTTCTTATTTGTTATCTGGAATAAGAAGTGGGATATGAATACGATGTAACTTCTAGATATTTTTCAAGGGTAATCCTATGTAGAACATTCCATCAGCAAATCTGCCTAGAACAGGGGAGACTAAAGGAAATCCAGGGACTGCCAAGGCTCAAGCAGTACTCCTGGTCTAAGAGCCTGTGGACGTAGATTATACTGATGAAATGTCATATTTTAAATAAAAACAGCATGAGGCCCCAGAGAGGATTTAAGACTATTAAGATTGTGTTTCTTTACTAGCAGTCCATAACGGAGCCCAGCGCTTAGTGTGGCAATAGAAATTCTTGCCAGCATAGTAATGTGCTGTTCAGATTCTCTTATGGCAGCCAAGTGTTTTGCATTAGAGAACTGTGGGTTACATAAATCATGTCTTGGGAATACAACAAGACCAACATCGTGAGGACAAAGGTAAAATTAGGGTTGCCAAGCCAGTCCTGTGACATTGTAAGTAACTAATGCAGACAGGCTCTTGGGTTGCTAAGGCATTTTACTAAAATTCAATTTTTCCTGTATATCATTTAAATCTCCCTTGGATGTTATAAACGATATACAGAGCTTTCCCGGAGTTGTGTGACCTTAAGAAATCATATATATACACATACACATACACATACACATACACATACATACATACATACATACATACATACATACATACATACATACATACAATATATATGTGTGTGTGTGTGTGTGTGTGTGTGTTTTTCATAGCATGGGTCTTTCATTTTAGTGTCTTCATCACAGAAGAAACAGACATCCAGCTAAAATGACCAAAAATCAAATGATGCTCTGAGAGAATAAACCAAGAACAAAAAGTTATCTAGGAAGATGATGATACTTGCCCCAACTCAATTAATTAATTCCATTCATCCATAAAGCTGCCTATCAGCCCCTTGAGAGTCTCATAGAGAAACAGTGCATTGCCACAGCATATGTTGACTGTAAGACAAAAAGAACAGGTGAGTCATTCAAGGAGAAGTATAAATTCTTGAATGTTGTGTTGAACTATCATCCCTAGATATTCTGGCTTCTCAAGTGCAAAACCACAACCAGGTGTGGCTGGTTAAATGCTGTCCAGCAGAAGAGAGAGAAAAGCTACACTGCTTGTCCACTAAATCTCACTTGCTACTGACTCATCAAGCCAAACACCACACTATTGATGCTAACAAAAAGAGAGTATATTCATCCGGGCAAGGATTGTGTACAGAGGCAGAAAATCATGTGTAGGGGCAATTTTAATAAAACTAGGATTTTACTTTCTTAGAAGGACCTTTAATTGGGTTTGGAAGATTAATTTCTATAGCATCTCCTGAGACAAACAAAATCAATAAATCCATTAAAGCAGAGACAAGTTTGCAAAAGCAGTAGCTTCATTTCCTTTTTGCCTAGCGTTCCATTTTCCATCCATGCCAATCATGCACATATGCAAAATAGAAGGCACTTCTTGTTATGCTGGCCCACTAAATCCACACTTCTATTTTTCTAAAATTAAAGACATCTAGTTATGATGATTAAAGAATGATTAACCATTTTAAAAGGCAAGGGAATAAATCAGTAATGAGATTTCAGTGTGAATTGTTTTTCTGCTGTAGGAAGGAACAGAATCCCAACTTTGTATATCCTGTGTAGAAATTATAGTTATAGCCCAATGGCTATAACAGTTTTAACAGACACAAGTCTCGGGTTCAATTCTTATAACTCTAGATCAGAGGTCTCACATTATCATGGCGGTATCATGTAATGTATTGGGACTTTTTTCCCCTTCGCTAAACCAGGCATTGGCATGGCCAGCACGTGGTGCATCCGGGGCATGGGCCGGGAGTTTGACAGCCCTGCTCTAGATTAAGGATCAGCTCAAAATGAGGGAAATCTTCTGTTTGAAACAATAGAGGGAACGTCAGCCAGTCAAATTACATGATAATAGCCAGCTTGTGTTCCAATCACGTACCCTCCAGGTGTCTTGGGCTACAACTCATAGAATTCTAAGCCAGCAGAGCCAACACATCTGGAAGATATCTGGTTGAAAGGCACTGGCCTTGGGGAATGCCTAGTCTATTGCAATCTCAGACTGCTCACATACAGTCATCTCCACTGATGATTGATGTTTCCCCAAGGACAAGCATACTTTCCCTTTTCTATAGACTTTCTCATGGCTATGAATTAAGAACAGATGAGGGTGGTATAAAATATAAGACAATATAAATGTATAATTATATAATCTATGTAGTTAAATAAAATAAAATAGACAAACTAGTTTGGGGTTCAGTTACAGGGGTACATTGAAATATTTGCAAGGCATCAATGGATAAAGTTAATCAGATTCATCCTATGTTGGACTCTGTTGTTGTAGCAGATGTTGTAGAGGTGACTGGGACAAGGTTTGGCTTGGTTATCTTGGAGGAGTTTAATCCTGTTAGGTCTGATGAAACAGACAGGATTCTGGTGCATTATAGCTCAGTCACCTCAGTGTAGGTCCATGGTCTTTTTGGTTGGATAAGGGCTCCTGGGAGGTGACATGTGGTTGGGTCTTGGTTGTGGTCAATTCCTCTCTGAGAGCGGAGTTGTTCCATTATTTCCTAAGGAGGCAGTGGTCCACACTCATCCCTTCAAGAGATCATTAGAAGAGAATGTTTGAAGCTCAGTGTTGAACTGTGGGGTCCTTGGTGTCCTCTGACCTTGCTTGTTTTCTTGCAGACATTTCATTACCAAGCTCAGAGAGCACCAAGGACCCCGCAAGAAACCATCACTGGTAATGTTTGGTTTCCTACATTCTCTTTTGGGGGAAGATTGTAGAGAAGGTGGTTGTACAACAGTTTCAAAGGACTCTGGAAGAAGCAGATTATCTGGATTCCTTTCAGTTAGGATGCAGGCCTTGGTATGGGACCAAGACAGTATTGCCTTGCCCCTTTTCAATTCTGGTGATAGTATTCTTATATCCATTGCGATGAGTGTTTATTCACAGGGAGGGACATTTACCAGTTGAAAGAATAACACCGAGTCACACTTTATATGTCTGACCTAAGTCTGCCTTAACACTTGAATATTAAACTCTACAAATGCTGACTTCTATATCCAAGTTCAATGAATATCTTTTCCATATCACTTCACTTTTTGTATATTAACCAATTTTATATCTACCACTTCAATCTTTTAGACTGAGCAATACATAACAAACTCAAAACCAAAATAGGAACATAATTTAACTAGCCATAAAACCTCAGCGGTGGATCGCAATCATACTAAGAACCAAAGGCCCATTGAAAGAGAGTTGTCTTCAGTGGCCATTGGAATAAGAGCAACATCAGGGTCAGGGACATGCCCAAGTAAAGGGAGTTCCAGAAAGTGGGGATGTCACGGACAATATTTGCTGGAATGTTTGATGTGCTTCTAGGCTGGTTTCATAATAGAAGGAACAGGGTCATCAGTGCAGCCCCTTTCTCTGCTCTATTTCCTTCTTGTAGCTATTCTACATATTATTCATGTGCAAAAAGGACCAATGGCTGCTTACTTTGGAGTGCTACAGGGAAGTCCTCTGGAAAAGCCTGTGTCGAGTGACAAGCAACTTATCTGCCACTTGGAACTCACGGGGACCGCTTTCCACTCTTCCTTACAAAAAGGCTTTACAAATGTATCATTTTTACCTGGCTTCTCACAATGTCTAATTGTGCAATGGAAACATGAATTTGATTTTTTTTTAAATGTTCGGAAACACCAATTTAAAGATTTTTTTGTGGGGTGGGATCAGTGTTTTTGACATGCACACCACCCCTAGTGCTTGGTACTAGCCATCTAGAATCCAATAGATAATAAAAAAAAACAGATCTAGAAAGATTGAAATACTTGCCAGTTCCGTTGATTTTAAGTGGAAGAATGACATACATCAGGGGTGTCAAACTCACACTGTCACGGCGACGTCACGTGACGTATTGGGACTTTTCCCCTCTTTGCTAAACCAAGTGTGGGCATGGCCAATGCATGACGCATCCGGCCCACAGGCCAGGAGTTTGACAGCCCTGGCATATCTGATTTTCAGTGACCTTACTGATTACAATGGGCTTCAGCAGTATTCAACATAGCTAGTCTAATGCTTTGTCATAAAAATGGCCTAAGTATAGAAATCTAGGCAAATTATAGCTATTTAGATTGCATATATTGCTTTGCCCATGAGATTAACTTTTTAGTGGCAGGTCAAATTTTTAGCAGACCACACCTTCTATGAAGTGCTCAAGGGACAGCAGAAGCAGCCAGGGTCATTCTATTATGATTGCCCATTGAATTACCTGCCTGTGCTTTTCCTGCCAGAGGAACATGCTCCCTGAATGCCCTAACCATTAAGAGATGCTCTACCAGTCCAGTTGCACTGCCTGACCCTGAGCCTTGTTCTCAATACCAATTAAGCCCTCTGAATGTAAGGCAGCCCAAATCATCTTGAGGAATTCATATTGACATTAAAAACAAAGCCCCTATGTACCCATTAATCGAACTCATTAAATTTAATAGGATGTTAGGTAAATACCAACTAATTATGGGAACTTATTTGCCAGGGTTTAACTGTGCAATTGATGCTATCAGTTACATGGTTATTACATCTCAAAAAATCTGCACATTTAATAGTGAACTGACATTTAAACAACATAATAAGCGCTTTAGAAAATGTTGATATAGCTAATGTTTGAGGAGGAAATTATTACAGTCCCCACACAGGAATCCTATACATTATCCCCTTTTGGTTTGGGCCACCTAACCAAAATGGCTTTTTTAAAAAAAATTTCTGGGAACAACATTTCTGCATTGAGTGATGGCAAAGAAAGAGTAACATTAGATTGGCATTTTCAGTGTTGCACGTTACCATCATGAGTTATATTTGATTTTAAACAACTGCTATCCTTTTGGTATAAGACATGAAGGTTACCCTTTATTTGAAGACATCATAGGTCCTAAAATGTCAAAGGAACAGCTAATCTAGTCATGGATTTGAAAGAAAAAGAAAGAAAGATGCTTTCCTCTGTCTTGATGGTATAGGAGATGGATTTTTCATTTTCTTACAGTGCATTTCACTGCAAGATTTAAATCTTCTTTATATGCCAAGGTGCTTTATGCCCAGAGCCCCAAAATTGTTAACTTGTCTCTAGTCAAACCAATTTAAAACCACTGCTGTGCCATAACTCACTAAGGGCTGCAATGTAAAGCTTAATTAAATAACTTAAAAACAAAAACACACACAACTGAGAGGCAGAAAGGGCAATAGAAGTCCAGAGCACTGATAGAAAAAAGAAGGCAACAGTTCCCACAAATATATGTAGGCAGAGTCCTAGGCGTCTAATATAGAAGAAGACAGAAAACAAAGAGTTTATTATAAAAGAAATGATATTTCTTTTCTCAATTGTAATTCTTCTTTTTCTTACTTTTTTCTTTCTAAACTTTTCTTTTTCTATTATTCTGTATTTTATCAGTTTTTGAAATTCAATAAAGTTATATTTTAAAAAGATATGAACGAAAGAACTATCTTGGATTGATTAGATTTGACGTGATAGAAGAGACAAATTCTAAAACATGTGCTGAAATTCAATTATATTACTAGAATTTAATTCTATTTACTTTTAACTATTTTTTTGTTCTGCCCCACCCAGTGCAGTCTTTTGTCTGGTATTGAAAGGTAGTGTCTGTCTAACATCCTTTCCCGCCCACCTCCCCAAAATGTCCATTGTGGGTTAAAACTGGTGCAAAATATATGTCAGGGTTTCTCACCATTTCTAAAAGGACTTAATTAAGGCCATTCATTAATGCCTCACAAGAAGCTTTCTTGTCAAGATATAGATAATCTTGAAGCAGCATTATTGTTGACTCTCCCACGTAACTCCCATTAACAGACAAAAGTTAACTGTTCTTAATAAGAACTTCAGCAAGCAATTTCCCATGAATCTGTGGAAACAAGGTTTCTTCCCTTCCTGGCCCCTAGAATGACTGAGAAAAAGCCCAATACTGAACCAATCAATCAATCAATCAGAATAGAGCTGGAAAGGACCTTGGAGATCTTCTAGTCCAACCCCCTGCTCAAGTAGGAGATCCTATACCAGTGGTGACGAACCCATGGCATGTGTGACATAGGTGGCATGCAGAGCCCTCTCTGTGGGCATGCACACGGTCACCCCAGCCTAGCTCCATTGCATTTCTCCATCATGTTTCTCACTCTCTTTTGCAGGACTAAAAAAATGTGTGAAACAGCATTCCGCCTTCATGGTGGTGCATTTGCTGTTGCTGCCTCCATGGCCTGCCTTTTGCATAGCACAATGAAATTTAGCACGCTTCACAATGGGGGAGACAGGGTCCCATCCTCCTTCTAGAATCCATTATGACATTGAGCCACAATGCACCCCTGCTCATTCTCACCTCACAGATGTCAGTTGCTTTTCCTGCAGAGCTGCCTGTGTTGGGATGCCCTGCTTCCCCGCTGGTCTTTAGCTTTCCACAGACCAGCTGAGCATGGGCATGTTGTTCCTGGGCTCCTCAGCCTCCAGATATCAGATTCTAACCACCCAGCACCAGTTAAGGGGTTCCTTCCCCACCCAGGGGAAAGAGAGAGGGAGAGAGGGAAAGAGAGAGAGAGAGAGAAAGAAACAGAAAGAGGCAGAGAAAGAGAGATGAAGGGAAAGAGAGAAAGAAAGAGAGAGGGGAAGAGAGAGAAACAGAGGTAGGCAGAGAGAGAAAGAGAAAGAGAG
>JANHFL010000894.1:0-10315 GCA_032468155.1 Oxyrhabdium leporinum
GACAAATAGGCTGAAAAACAGCTTCTATCCCAGAGCAGTAACTATATTGAATTCTACTGTATAGTGCAATACTAATGCAATATCAGGGGTTTTCAAGTGTATAGAATGTGAAGGATGTGTGTATGTGTTTTATTTTTATAGTTATAATGTACTCTGAAGATGGCATTTAATATCATTGTATGAGGTGCAACGACAATAAGGTAAACTAAACTAAACCTAGTACAATTGGAATCAAAACGTCTGTTGCTAAGCAAGGCAATTGTTAAATGAGTTATGCTGGATTTGATTACTTTTGCTGCAATTAAGCAAATCACCATAGTCATTAAATAAATCACACAGTTGTTAAGCAAATGCAGCTTTCCCCCCTTGACCTTGCTTGTCAGAAGCTGGTTGGGAAGGTGACCAATGGCAATCATAAAACCCTGGGATGCTTCAAACCTTGCCGATGGCCAAGCATCCAAATTTTGATCATCTGATTATGGGGATTTTGTGACGGTCATAAGTGTGAGGACTGATCATAGGTCACAATTTTTGTAATTTCAAATAGTTATTAAAAACAAGTTCAATTCAATTGAGAACTACCTGTAGTCAAGTTGGGGAAAACCAAGCAGTTTTCTCATGGATGATTTGCAAAAAGAGTGTGATTGTGTAAGAGAATATCATGCCTTTCTGGGTCACTTTGCAATTTTTTTTTCTCCAACTTTCCTCCCTTCTTTCTCTGCCTCTCCTCCCACCAGGAGAAGGAAAAGGAAGAGGAAGAGAGCTCTGAAGAAACAAAAGAAGCAGGGCAATTAAATATAAAGGCATTTGCTGCTTCTCCCACTTTGAAATGCCTGTTGCCCAACTTCCCGGGAAAGCTCCTCCTCATCGTCGTCGTCGTTGTTGTTGTTGTTGTTATTATTGGCACAGCTGGCTGGCTGAAACCACATGGGGTTATATAACTACCATCTGCTAAACATTGGTGACGTACAAAGCTAGCTCTGGAGGAAGAGCGCCTGGCCGGGTTATGCTTGCTTATTGGACTGCCCAGTCTGTTGATTGACTCGGAGGCGGGTACTATTGGCTGTCGACCCTGCCCATCAAGCTTGTGCTGAGCGCTGAAGTCATTGCCGTCCTACTGACATACTTTCTGCTTGTAATAGAATTTAACAAGGAGCTTGTGTAACGAAAGCATTCGCTGAATTTAACCCTTTGCTACGCCCAAGTCCGCAGAGAGCAGTTCTGTTTTATTGTTGGAGAGGGCTCCCAAAAAACTTCCGCTCAGAAAAACTGAATCAAATGAAGTCGAATAAAATAATAAAATAAAATAAATCTTAAAAATACTGAAATGAAACAAAAGGCAGTTGGGAAGAAAGGGAAATAGATGCCTTCTGGATAAATGGAACTTTTCTGCATCAATATTTATTTTATTTTTTACATTTATATACCGCCCCATTCCGAAGACTCGGGGCGGTTTACAGCTTTATAAGCAATACTCTTACATCAGTATATTAATGGGCCCCTCTTGGGAAATTGGGGAAGACACTATGATGGGCTGTTCCTCTCTATTCAATTTTATATGTTTATCCAAGAAATTGATTAGAGGCTGCCTGTCCAGGGCTGGCCTTTCTGTATATGAAACTCTAGAGAACAACAATGGCTGTATTCACCTATTGAAGTTGCTTACTAAATTAACTCATTTTCTGGGTACACACTAAATAATGACACACACACACCATACTAAGTAAACAGACTTAATCCATACGAAATGCTAAGTCCCCCACAGCTAACCACGATTTACACCAATGTTTTTCAAACTTGGCAATTTTTAAGATGTGTGGACTAACTCCCAGAATTGCCCAGCCAGCATAGGTGGCTGGAGAATTCTGGGACTTGAAGTCCATACGTTTTGAGATTGCCAAGTCTGAAAAATGTGATTTACACCAACCAAGTTTATCCTGGCCAAATGCTCATTTTATTACCCTGTGTGAATACAGCTAGGAGACAACAGGTTACTCCCTTCCCTTCATGTTGTAATTATGTGGCTTCACACTAAATGAAGCTGCTTCAAATGCTTTTATGTGTTTTTAAAGGAAGCCAAACAATGAATCCTCCATATTCATGGGATAAAGGCAAACAACAGGGGAGGTTGCAAATTTGTTAAGCTTTCTTGGAAACATAACCATAAGCAAGGAAGGATGATTCTCAATTTAACTGAGCAGATTCTTCTCATGCTAATAAAAGACTGGGCCTGAAAGACATCAGATGCACCATACTGCCAATAATCATGTGGGCATGAAAATGTAAACATATTCCCACTGCCCACTTGAAGATACAACTTACCACAATAAGAAACTGGCAGCCAACTTCAGCAGCTCATATCGGAACTATCTCACACCTCCAACCTGACACTTCTAACCCCTGCTTGTTTGGGGGTTATGAAAATTATGGCTCTAATTTTATTGAAAGTTGCCATTTTGGAGAAATGTCATTCAAACTATCCCCTGCCCCCTAATTGTCCTAATGGAAGATACTGCAGAAGATACCATGGATGGAAATGTCATGAATTTATGGACTTTCTTAGAATGGGAGGGGGCCTTGCCAAAAGAAATAGAATACACAATCTCCCAAAAACACAGAGAGCAGGAATGGGTCATCTATGTGCCTTGGGTGTAATTTTATTGGCTTCCTACAAAGAAAGTTCAGGATCTAACAAGAGTGACCCACTCTTAGCAGAGAGCAGGAGACAGAGAAGGAGATAAAGTTGAAGAAGAGAGAAAAAGAAGAGAAAGTTTAAAAGGGACTAGGAGAGGCCTCCTACCCCAGCCATGGCGATTTTCTCACTGGTGTGGAAAGCCTTTGGGTAATAAAAAGTCTGTATTCATTATTGTTCTTATCATCAGTGTTGATAGTAAGTGTTGATAGTAAGATGCTAGATAAAAGCTAGTAGTAGTAAGATGCTAGATACGGCTATGAAATTCTGGGAGTTGAAGTCTAGATATGGCTAGATATGAAGATGCTAGATATGGCTATGAAATTCTGGGAGTTGAAGTCCATTCATCTTAAAGTTGCCAAGTTTGAAAAACGCCATGCTGGAGTCACCTAACTTATTATTGGCCCAAACTAGCAACAATGAGAACAGGTTCTGCATCAATATATATGGCTAACTCTGAAGACACTAGTGTAAAAATCAAAGAGGATCCTGCTGCAGATAAGAATGGGATCTTGGCAAGAAAAGGGACTTTTAGCCCTGGCATTATAGGATGCTCTTCTAGGCCTAAACAGAAAGATATCTGCCTCATCTGCTATTCAGCAGCAAAGTATGGCGGCACCTTCAAGACGGGTGGTCAAAAAAAGTTAAGATGGTGGTTGCAGCTTGCAATTAAAGCCCTGCCTTATGCACGAAAAAGTGAAATTTGGATTGTACAGTTTCAATCAGCATCTTGATTTCTCCTCATGGATATCCTTGTAACTATTGAGATAGGAGGACTGACCCACATCTTCCAAGTCCAACACATAAGCTGGATTCATAAAGTACACTAAACCCAAATCCAGATTCACAAACTACAGTGATTGATCCCGCATCATACTAGGCCTAAAGAAATAAACCACAAGACATCTTAATGTAATGTCTGGATTCCTCCAGCATGTTGAAATACTAAGTACTCAATTCCATTTTTAGCTTGGTGTAGCCTGCAGGGCAAATCCATCCAGAAGATTTCATGTAGTCAACACAGAGATGTGTTTTCTACATCAGCATTACTCTCTAATCTCTTCCTTAAACAAATAATCAAAGCTAACCATCTCTATATATCGCAGTGGTTTCTATAAGTGAATGGATCTGTGATTCATATTGGCTGAGTTGCACCAGATGCAAGACCTCAAATGACACAACTGGAATTAAATCTAGCCTACTATGCTAGGTGAACTCAGAATGGGAAGACCCCAACATTCTTTCCTTTGCCAGGTAACTAAGGCCAAGGCTGGAAAGTTTCAACTTCCCAAAAGCCAACAGATGAGCTGAAGCTCCTGGATGTCAACACCCAAAAGTTTAGAGGGAGCAGGCAACGCCCTCACCCAGGTAAGGTCTTGGCACTAGCTGTAGCAGCCGATCCACATTCCTACAAAGCTAGGTGAAGCAGCCAAGGGCGTGCCTGCCAACTCATCCTCACAAGCTTTCTTCGCCTCCTCCCCGCCATCCCCCTGTGCCAACCCAATGGTATTCCTATAAACAAACAGGGTGGGGGGGGCATGACAAACTAACCCTTCAGCCCCGCCTGGGGAAGTGTCATCTGGGCACACCCTGGCATTTTACTAATGTGAGGAGGGACACCTCCCCTCCACAGTGGAAGAGGGGCATCGTTGTGGCTTATTTTCTCTTATGACCGAGATGGAATTCAACATGTGCTGGACCACAGAAGGTCCAAGATGGCAACTGTCCACTTAGATCAAGGGTGGGGAACAATGGCCCCTTTATGACTTGGGGGCTTTTACTCCCAGAATTCCTGAACCAGCCATGCTGGTTCAGGAATTCTGGCAGTTGTAAGTCCCCAAGTCATAAAAGAGTCATAGTTCCCCACCCCTAGCTTAGATAGAGGACAGATAAGACAATGGGGGGACTTGGAAGTCAAAATAAAATTGGTAGTTTCCTCCATCTTCAGACCTGGGAGCAACTTGTTTTGAGAACAGCTTCAAGATGAAAATTGACATTTGTATCTTTACTATAAAAAGGAATCAAAGGTGGACTTGTTCCACACAATCCAAGCACTGAGATGCACAATGTGATCCACACAGATGGAAGTTATTTCAGAGTTACGAACATATCTCAGATATTTTATCATACAGGCTATTTCATTCCAGATATGCTGGGACAACAATTTCGATGCTGGAAGAGATGTTTAGGAATTGGGAGTCCTTCAACATCCAGAAAACAACTAACTGAAAGCTTTTCCTGTGGGACACAGATGGCTGGGCCAGATGACTGTGCAAAGCCCAAGGTTTCAATGGGAAGAAAAATATGTGCAAGATAGTGGTAGAAGTAGATTATACCTCTATGAGTGCAGTCAAGCATAATATCTCTGCCCTGGAGCCCCTGAATCATGGACTGTGTCTAAACCAGCAGGTACACAGCAGAAATGACCTGTTCTCAGTTGGAAGAAGAAGGACAACATTTGTGGGAACTTCAAAAGACCTTCACTCATCAGAACAGAATCTCTGACCTCATCATGGTTTCATTAATTCCTGAAAGGACTAGAAACGCAGCTTGCTCTGGTTAGTAGCAAAGGGAGGCAAAACACCATTGTCCTTTCCAATCAACTATCCCTCTGATGCATTTTTACGGGCACCACGTTTAATTGGCCAGCAGGAATCCTGGGAAAAATAGGTCTCTGGCCTTCAATGCTTTGCAGAAATGTGTGGTGGATCAATGCTGTAGAGCAGAGGAAGGGAAGGAAGTCTCAATTAAGACTTAGAATCCTGCCTGTTCACAGTTGGGGGAATCATCAGGGATTCAAGAGGACGAGACTTGTGGAGTAACATGTTGGTAAGTGGAGAAAGAACTATGTTGTAACTAGTGCATTTGGCCTTTTTGTTTATCACTCTTCCATTAACTCCATCCTCTCTCCCATTTCATCCATAGTTTATAGACAGTAATCTATATAACAATTTCAAATATTTTATTTTAGAAACAATTTTAAAAATGCAGCAAAGCCACATTTCAACTTCCCTCTTGCTATGGAGACTCTGCAGCGTAGTCTCACAAATTCATATGGTCCCACTATCACTCATGCTCCAGCCTCTTTTTCTCTCAGGAAATACAGGATTGCTTCCCATTCTGAACCCCACTCCCCCAAAAACTCACGCTTGGCACCTCCCTGAATACCCAGAATTCCCCAACCAGCGTGACTGTTGCTGAGAATTCTGGGAGTTGAAGATCGTACATTTGAAAGTTGCCATGGTTGGGAAACATTGCTTTAAAATCAAAGAAAGATAATTTGCAGTGCTTTAGATCAGCACCGGGTACTTTTCTAGATTATTATTCTAGAACCTGGTATTTTTCAGATATTAAAGAAACCATGGATACATGCATTTGTATTGACCCTGATTTGTATTGAAGACGGCATGAGGTAAAATTTGGAATGCCTTGAAAGCAACCTCAGAATGGTTCCTGAGCATGGATAAATGGCAGAGGTGTGATTTATTTATTTTTGATGTTTCAGCTACCTGAGTCAGAGGCAGTTTAACTGTATCTTAGATGATACACAGCAATGCATATACATGAGTTCTAAGGTAGGACAAACAGAAGATAGTTCTAGATCACCAAAATCAAAATCCAACCACATGATTGTTGAATGACGTCTAAGAAGTCTGTATCACAGGTCACATCAGCAGCATAAACTGATACCTCCTTTCTGAAATTAGGTAACTGAAATTAAGAAAATATGGGATCAACCAGGAGTGATTGTTTGTGTGGGAGGAGAACAGAAAGCTGAGCAAATGTCAGAAATGCTTATCCTTGCCCACTCATCAGAGACACCGTGTTGTATAGCTTGTGACTGGGTTCACACACCGTAATGTGATTTGTTTAATATTAGGTTTGCTATCCTGTATGAATACAGCCAACAGTGATTTGGTGACTCACGCTTTAGTATAATATGTGAACTCTGCCATTACAGTTTGTTTAACAAATCACAGCTGAACTATGGCTTACTGTGATGAATGAAATTAGCTTGTATTATTTTGCTCTAGGTTCTACTTGGAGCAGTTCTAATAAAGTACATAGGAAAGCCTTTGAGTTTAAAACCTGAGCAACCCAAATAAAAGCATCATATAAATAGATTCAGGCAACTGTGGCTAGTAGGAAGTACACAGTAGCTTAAAACAAGATAACATATTCTTGGAAAATGAAGCAATTCATATAGCCATGAGATCTCAAATAATTGTGCCAAATCTCCAAATGCTGGTTTTATGCCAATCTATGACAAACGATATCATCTCTAAAGATCCAAGTAGGTTAACATCTTTTTCTGAATGGACAACCAGGCACAGATTAACATCATACTGGAATCATAGAAGTTAAAAATGTACTTGCACAACACATTCCAAGAAGCAGGGGGCTCTATGCTTCAGCCTAGAAACCCAGCTATTATCTCAGCACGTTGCACGAATGAGGCCGACATAATAAGCTGTAATAGTGTTTTGCTAGCCCAACTGCAGGAATTAGTATGTTGTGTGAGCACAGCCTTGGACTGGAAAGCAGCCACATGGACCACTGTTTCTCAAACGTGATAGCTATAAGACAGGTGGACTTCAACTCCCAGAATTCCTCAGCCAGCATGGGGAGGGTAAAGTTACCAAGGTTGAGAAACACTGATTCAAATAATTAAGTTCAAGTCTCTGCCTTTTTTAGTCACAGCTGCCACCTGCTCTTTAAGCAACAGCTGTGAGTCTAGGACAGAGGTGGGCAACTATGGCACCTTTACGACCTGTGGACCAGCTCCCAGAATTCCTGAGTCAGCCATGCTAGTACTACCGGTAGTATGTAAAAAGAGAGCAAACCCCACTCCTTTTAGCACTGATGATGTTACCTACTTTGGTAACAAAACATCTGCCAAGCTCAGACAGCACAAAGGACCCCACAAAAATCTCTCATAACTGCACTACGGTGTAACCACTAGTGTTTTTTCTTTCTTCTTAATCTCAGTGGATGGTGAATGTTCCCTGGGCTTGGTGGAAGACATAGCTTCCTTTGGCATTATAGGTGTCTCCACCTAGAAAATGTCACATCCTATAAAGCTGGACAATCACCCTAAAATCAGGCGAGTTGGGAAATTATAGCAATGCACAGGCGTTTATTAAGCAGAGGTACTGATGCCGAAATAAATATTTGAGGGATGTCAAAATAATTTTTTCCCTGTGTTCCAATCCCATATTAATTTGCAAGGGAGAAGATTAAATCTGCATAAAATGTTGAATTGGAACACGTTTTAAAACATCAGTTTCCCCCAAAAGTGCATCTATACTGACATACCTTATCTAAAATGCATTTAATTTTTTTAATTGGAAAGATGTAGACTTTTAAACACATTTTGGTACAGTGAGATACACTGCCCACTGCAGATATTAAAGGACTGTGCAATCGAAAGGATAATTATTTTCCAGTTTGCTTATTAGTCTGGGAGGGAAAGATCATATCAATTTCCATCAAATATATTTAAGCAATCGTGGATGAAGCAACTGAAATGTAGACAAACTGGGGAAACCAACGTTCAAATCGTCACTCAGCCATAAAGCTCTCTTGGATCAATTTAATGATGAGACAAAGCTGCTGGGCAAAGATAGTACAGGTTAAGGTAAGATATGTGGACTTCAATGTCCATAATTCCCCAGCCAGCATGACTAGGGAATAGGTGGCCAGGGAATTCTGGGAGGTGAAGTCCACATATCTTAAAGTTGCCAAATTAAGGAACACTGATACAGAAGGGGAAGAAGAACCACTTATTGAATTAAGGGTGGGATGTAGAAATACAAATACAGGTAATCCTTGAGTTACAACAGTTCATTTAGTGACCGTTCGAAGTTACAATGACACTGAAAAAGTGACTTATGGCTGTTTTTCACACTTATGACCATTGCAGTATCCCCATGGTCACATGATCCAAAGTCAGGCGCTTGGCAACTGACTCATATTTATGACGGTTGCTGTGTCCCGGGGTCATGTGATCACCTTTTGCATCCTTCTGACAAGCAAAGTCAATGGGGAAGCCAGATTCACCTAAGAACTGTGTTACTAACTTAGCAATTGCAGTGATTTCATTGCACGAAAGGTTGTAAAATGGAGCAAAATTCACTTAACAACAAATTCACTGACTTAGCAATAGAAATTTTGGGCTTAGTTGTGGTCGTAAGTTGAGGACTACCTGTGATCCAAGACCCAGCCTTTAATGGTAAAACAAAAGAATCAATTTACATTAGACTTATTGCAAAGGGATGAGATGGGAAACTGCAGTGGAATACAAATTAAAGACAAGAGAAAAATCACAAGGAGGAGAGAGAAGAAAGATCAGATTAAAATTGAAAGACTGTACAAGGCAGGGTTGCATAAGGTCTGTTATATAAGAAGGAGTATCAGAAAGGAAGAGGTACATAATTTGAGAGAGACAGATTGATGCTATAGTTAAAGGCACCTGGCCAAAAATGGGAAGGCTGTGATTTCTAGTCCTGCCTTTGATACAAATGCCAACTGGGTGACTTTGGGCCAGTCTCTCCCTTTCCCTCATCCCTAGGAAGAAGGCAAAGGCAAATGGCTTCCAATTTTTTTTGCCAAGAAAACTGCAGTCGTTGCAAGACTTCAAAAGAAACCCTAACTCCATGGTTCAAACCAACGTTAAAGATATGGGGAAGTATAGATGGCAAACCTATAGTTTATATAGGTATAAAGTTACACTACAAAAGCCGTGTTGTATACATAAATAAACAAACAAACCTATACTCAAATTCTTTTGTAGAGCATGTAAGAAAACAAAACTCTCATTCATATTTTGCCATTTTTAAAGGTTCTACAAATCTGCTGTCACTCCTTTCCTTCTCTTCTCGTCAGATGCTAGGAAGACCATCCTTTCCCCAACAACTAACTTTTACAAAAAGGCATAAGCTTTCATGGAGGCTAACATGGTTCCCCTCCTGCAATGAGAAGATCATAAGAAAAGTGCTGAAAAATCAATCTTTGGCAACTGGGAATTAGGAAATATAGTGAACCAATAAAAAACCAATGTTTTTTTAAGGGTTTCTAGTCCTCAGCACTGCAAGAACACCATGGCTTTTCTTCATTGATTTAACCAAGTTTAATGCTGTAAGCAATAACTATCATCCAACCCCAGCTTTGGGCATTTTGTGGATTATTTTCTAATGTGTTTGTGTTTCTTAATTACAGCTAGAAAAGTGGAGCTTTTTACATTTATTTCTAAAGGGGAAAATAGATATTGTTGATTGCAGACTGAAATTCAGAACATCCTAAAGGCTCTTATGTATTTTCAGCTGTCCCCTAACAATGTAGTAAAGAATAGATTCTATGCATTATGCAAATATTTGTACAGACAATTATATTTCTGAATTGCCAGATAGCCTTCTTATTGGAGGTACTGAGTGGGCCAGTCTAGTTGAAATGGGACTTTTCTTTCATTGTTTTAACTAGTTAAATAATGAATTCTGATTTCTGGTGATATTGAATGGTTATCTGGATTGGATAGTGCTTCTTTCATAAATGTCTAATGGGTTAGTTTTTGCTATCTAAATAAGGGGTGATAACTTTTGGTAGTTAATAGTTTTTAACTTCTTT
>JANHFL010000895.1:0-10726 GCA_032468155.1 Oxyrhabdium leporinum
CCAAGCATCTGAAAACCATCTTGAAAAATTGAAAACAGTCACCTGACAGGAATTGGAAGGCAAGTCACTTGCTGTTTACCCTCTCAAAATGGGTATATTGAATTAAAAGTATATGAGGAAACCAAATATTTTACAACAGGCCTGTATTTATAGTTGTTTGATCCCTCTAAATAATTTGATGGGAGGGGAAAATACTTCCACAGGAAATCAAGAATACTGTCTTGTATTAACTGTGTGAAATGTGCTTCATAGAATGTCAGTCTCTTTGGTTAATCACATGCTTACTATATTAAATCTATGACAGTAAAAATTATGGATATGTCTAGTTTGTCAGAGGTGACTAATGTGCAGACTTATTTAACCTGCTGGAAAAGTTGGCTACCAAAAGCAGAATATATAGCAAAAGTATGGCACAATAATATCTGAAGAACAATTTCACCCTCTATTTCATGCTGTTCTATATATTACTTAAGGTGCTCTGCTTATACAATGGTAATTGGTGCCAATCATGCTGCATTTTATGAACAGACGTGATATTTAGAGATTCATAATTTGCGGTCTATGCCAACTAGTATAATAAATTAAAATCAATTTGCTGCTGCCTTTTTTACATAAGGATGGGGCTTATTAGAGTTGCTAACTGTCCTGTGAGAAGATATAATAATAATTTTATATGTTGCTGATAAGTCAAACTTGAGAAGTATTTTAAATAGTAAAACCACATTTGGGGGGGGGGAAGATGATGAGGAATGTAAATTTTTTTTGGGATCATGTCCTGATCCATACCGTTCCCATATTCCATGCTACTCATAAGCATTTGTAATTGAGACATTGTAGATCCTGTCTAATTTGGACCCAATATTTTTATCTTCTGGTACTTGTTCTTGGAAAATTATATTCTCTAGGTTTCTGCTCTATGGGAGATTATTTTTAACTGATTTGTATTGTTAGCGCAGCATTTAGTTTTTAACTGTCTCTCCTCCATTAAAAATGGACAGAAGTAGTCAAAATGACTAATCCATTAAATGACCAGCATTAAAAAAAGAATAATCCACAGAATTAACACCATAAAATGCATAATAATACAGTAATTATAAACAGTGTTAGAAGAAAGAAGAAATTAAGCAGATTGAAAGTGATAGAGTAACATTTTGCTGAAAGAGAATAAATTCTGACGAAGAGCATAATTTTAAATCAGATTTCTTAAATTTAGTGCCATCTAGATATTTGGATGAACAATTCCTAACACCTTTAGCCAGCATGGATAATGGGGGGGGTTTGTACAGGATGTCAGATTGAAATAGACTAATCTAAATTAATCTGGGATTGCCATCTGTCAGATTCTATGTGCTTTCTTCTAGTCCTAAAAAGACTCTCAGGTTTAAGTTTATTGAAACAGATGCTGCTTGTTACTGTCTCAAATGCATATTGATACATTTTAATGTAAGCAAGACACTGACTTAGAATTTGAACTTGACATGTCACAAATTATACTTGCTGAAATTCATTTTGATCCAGATTGGCCATGGTTTTAGAATATATATTTCACTTAAGGGGCCCTTTCAGATCTCAGGCAGAACCTACAGTGGGTGGAATGGGAAGCATGCAGAAAACAGTAGAATACATAAGGTTCTGCTGCTACATATCTTTTGCCTCAATGCAGAGATGCTATTTTTCAGGGTCCTACACCAAATCTGTATAAATTGGGAATTGTGAAAGGAGTCCTCTCCTGCCAGATAGCATTAAAGGACTCAGCTTCAGGCTGACTTTCCAAAAAGAGAAGGGATAAGTCTATGTAGAAGGTTTAATGAAACAAGTATAGATCTTTAGAAATGGGATCTTTTGAGAAAAGAGAAGAAGAGGGTGTTGAGGTTGCTGGAAAGAAAATAGGTTTCCAAATGGTTCATGCTGCCTTAGTGCCTAAAGCTGGCCAGATGCAATACAGTAATTAAGAAGATAAGACATTTCAAGGAATCATCTACCACGAAGCTTGCCATATATACCCTTTCCACTAGATGTCAGCAAACTACCAATAAAATTATTTAGATCTATAAATTTAAAAATAGACTCTAGGTTTCTTTAACCCTATCATTCAGCACATTTGAATCTGAAAGCGAAATTATAGCCTTTAAAACAAAAGGGAACTGGAGAAAAATACAGAGACACGATGCATTGGTATAAACCATTTGCATCTTTCCAGTTATTTCCATTGATTATCTTGCAGTACATTTTTACACCAAATAATAAACTATTTTTTGCCTGAGATCCAAAACAGTGATCTTTTCTCTGTTCAAAGCCTTATTATTATTATTTTTCAGGCAACAAAGAGGAAAAGATGAAGGGGAAGAAGATTATCCATTGATAAACAAGGTGAAGCGTGTTTTTATAGAATTAAGATAACATTATTATGAGCTAGCATACTTTTGGCAAAAAACTGAATCCTTGTAGCATTTATTTGAAATTACATGAGTTGTTCTTTTGAACAGCACAATTAATCAATAAAATTCATTTTAGAAATTACTTAAAATTAATAATCAATTAGTTGATTAATTAAATTAAATTAGCACCTTTAATTTGTTTTAATAAAGAAAAACCTGGATTTTTATAACCCAACCAAGGGTTTTTCTTTAAAAAAAGACTGAGAACAATTAATTGTCTCTCTTAGCATGCAGCTTATAAATTGTAATGTTTGCATGTTGGCTTAAATAATAACCAATATAAAGTAGGATGGAGGGATGGAGTAGTTTGCAGTCATGGAGAAAAGCAACTGACCAACCATATGAGCTGTAGACAGATTTCAGGTGCTTTGCCCAAAATTCCTTCTCTGTGATTTAAAAAAAATATTCCTCTATTTCTGGTTAAGTTGGTTGCTGCTCTATTATGTTTGCATGTTCCATCTTGGGACAGCCCAGCCTCCTGTTGAATTACAATGCAATCTGTCAATAGAAAGAAATTTCTGTTTACATTTCTACCTGAAGCAGAATTTATTCCTTTGTAATAACTCTATAACAACAGTAAGCATGTTATGTTGAGTGATCCACTCTTTTATAATAGCAATAGACATGTTAGCGATTAATGAAAAGTTTGAATGCTGTACATTTTTTTTTTATAGAAAAGGTGGGCAGGTGAGAAATCTGGAAAAATGATTTAATTTGCCCATGATAGAATTAAGCTAAATTCAATGAAAATGTTTAAGGACTCAGAGAAAGTTAAAAAGGAATTTTCTTTGACAATTTATTTTGTTTCTGTTCCAGGACCACTTTTTCAGAAGTACAATGAAGCAATGTTTAGCTTGCTAACAAACTCCCTTTCAGGGTTCCCTTTCATAACAATTAGCAATGCCTTATATGCTTGGTGGCTCTGTCCTCCAGCTATTTATGTGCTGGTGAATGTCGGCAATGAGGAAACTTGCTAAATGTTTTAGGCTCTTTCTAGGAGCTAAAATTCTCAACGTTTTTGAAATAAATAAATGTTATAAATTTATAGCCAAAGTGGGACTTTTGAATATTTTTGAACCTACACCCTAACTTAATGGGTAGCCATATCACTGTAGTTCATAGACTTAAAATTAACAGGTGAGAAATTATTAACTAAATTCATTCACTATTTGTTGAAGATATTACTTATTATGTGATTGTTCAATGTTTGTAAAAACATACTTAACAGTATTTAAAAGCACATATACACATGCATACTTGATAGGAAGAAATGGAATAAGAACAGAGCCTCTAAGATAAAAAGAAGATAGAAAAAAAACAAAACAAAATGAAAAAGAGCAAGTCTAACAATCCTGGGGAAATTAAGTTGTTTCTTCATGGCTGGATTAAGGTGTGTGAAGGCCCTGAAACAGTTCCCATAATAGTTCCTCCTCCTGTTCAAATGAACTTGCCTGTGAAAGTGCTGTAGCTGAGAGGGAAGAATTCTGTTGAATGTTGCTAATGCGAAATAGATGGATTATTTCTCCTTTTGCATGTATTCCCTGTACGTACAGTCTGGATTAAACAATTCAGAGTAATGAACAATTCAACTCTGGATAAAACAATAGTAATTGAAGATGAGATTATAAAATAATCCATTGTCAGGATTCTTGTTTTTTATCTATTATTTTTCCTGAAATCAAAAGCAATTGTACTATACTGGACTACAATATAAATCAGCAAAGATGCTATTTAATATAAAGTGTCTGTAAGAATTTTCACTAGTAAAGTTACCATAACAAAAAAATCACCCTACA
Source organism: Oxyrhabdium leporinum (assembly GCA_032468155.1). NCBI lineage: Eukaryota > Metazoa > Chordata > Lepidosauria > Squamata > Cyclocoridae > Oxyrhabdium > Oxyrhabdium leporinum. The sequence continues at coordinate 4,235 of JANHFL010000895.1, forward strand.
TTTAAACATTTGAAAAAGAAGGAACTAACAATGCAACCCTATATATGTGTGTGTGTGTGTGTGTATATCTATCTATTCAGAAGGAAACTTCATCATGTTTAATAAAACTTAATCCCAGATGAATGTGCATAGGATTGCAACTTAATTGGATTATTATTATTTTTTTCTGACCACAAAGTTAGAATGTTACATTTTGTAGATTAGGACAGTTATTGAAAATTATTCCATGCTATTACTCTGTCTTCAAAATCTAATTATTTTTGTATCTTTTCCCTGGATCCTTTGCCTATGAGCAATGGATACCTGAGCACAGATTTAAAATGAAATTTTGGGCATGTCACAAAATTCTTGAAAACAAGTTAATTACTGTATGTATAATGTATACGTGACTATCACAGGCACAATGTGTAATGTTGACTGCGTAATAGACATGGCCTACTTGTCTATCAGCATGACTTAATAGACACAGATCCAGTGCCCTGTTCCCATTTCCATTTGCTTTGGAATGATACTTTAAAGGAAGATAAAACTGCCCTTGGGAAATGGAGGAGAGAACCATTGAAAGGGGACTTTGAGAAGAGATTATACAATCTTGAGAAAGAGGGAAGTGAGAAACAAGCTCAGAGTAATCTCACCTTGATTCTGTTAAGTATAAAATGGAAGATGCTTTCAAGATTCTATTATTCCTAGAAATCATACGTGTTTTTTTTGATGTGGCTTGATTTAAAGGGCTGGTAGATACCATATTTGATACCATTCAAACCCACAAGAGATTTGGGAGAACAGCAATGTAATCCCAAAATTTTTTTTTGTGCTGCGGTTTCTCTTTAGAAAAGTCAAGGCTGTTTTAGTGCCAAGTCCTCGTTTAATAATCAGACTAAAATGAACTCAGACAGTCTTATTACTACAAACCGGCACCTCTAGCTGAGTTGTAGCCAAACTCCCAGAATTCCAAGCTACCATTGATTTTGTGGTCACCCACTATTTGGAAGACATCCCGTTTGGGAAGACTAATCGATAAAAAGATAGCTAACATCTGGCATCCAACCTTGTAGTTATATTTGGTGGGATTTTTTTCGTTGCTTTTATTTTTGAATAATGTCTTGAAGTTTTTGAATTATTATAATTTATATTCTGCATTTCTTTTCAACACTGAATATAATCACACTGAAAAGAAAAGCTACAATTGACTTGCCACAATGTCACCAATATGTGAACTCAATTTTTTTGAGAAAAGTTCTGGATCTTCAAGTAATTTTATCAAGCTTCCTTGATTTTGGGTGGGGTGGGGATCAACATCAATACATCCTTGAAAAAAATGCTTTTATATTTCATTTATTGTTTTCTAAATCTGGATCATGTGATTTACTAGTATTTGAGAAATGTTAAAAGGGGTGTTTACATTTTTTGGGGGGGTTATTTTTCTTTTATAAAGTTCATTAAAGGGGGAAAACTACACATTCCTATATTTGATTGAATAGTTTACATACTAGTCAACAAAACAATAGCAACAAATCAACAGCGTACTATTTTATTAATCTGAAATGATAAAATGACAATGTATATAACATAAAAGAGTGAGGGTGATAGTGCAGAAATCAAAAGGATGGGGAGAAAATACAATTACTAATAATTACAAAACCCTCACCTTGAAATTCCTCACCTTAGTAGAACAGTGATAACATGACAGACGTCTCTGTAAAGTCAGACCTTCCTCAGTGTAGGTAATAATGGAACCACAACTCATAAATTTTGGGCTTACTGCAGACGGCAACTCATGATAGCACACTATACAAGATGTGCTAATATGAATCCTGGTGTTATGATAAATCACTTGTCTAAAAGAGCTCTGAAAACCTTTTGGAGGTATGGAATACAGCTGTTGTTATTTGGATTTGGATTAGTTTAACTTTTCAACTGAATGAATTTACATGTCTCCTTGTAATGAATGCTAAAGCTATGTTTGCATAACTAATTTGGCAATTTTACTGAAAGAAAAGATATGCTTCATATTTTATAGAAAAGAAGAAACAATAGGATACAGGAGAGAAGAATCTTTAGCTTTGGGAGATATACTTGCTATCTTTCATGTATGCTTTACACCAGGGGTGTCAATCTCGATTTCATTGAGGGCCGCATCAGGGTTGTGTTTGACCTCATGGGGCCAGGGTGGGCGTTGCCAGGGTGGGTGTGGCCAGCTCAATATCCATTTTCGCCCAAAACAGCCTCCTGCAGCCCTCTGCCAGCGAAAACGGAGCTCAGGGGGTCCCTGTGTGTCCCATGAGCTCTGTTTTCACTGACAGAACCACTGCAGGCCAGTCTGCTGTTTCCAGGGCGGCCCCACAGGCCAGAACTAAGCACCCCACGGGACAGATCTGGCCTACGGGCCTTGAGTTTGACACCTCTGCTTTACACCACAATTCTCTAAAAAGAAGAGGCATAACTTAGCAGTGTCCAAATTAACTTGAAAATTTTCCAAGTCTCAACTTCTAATATATTTGGGTCAAAGTACGAAGCTGAACTTTTAGCACTCTATAGAAAGGGCGTAGGTGTGGTACATGAATTATAGTCAGCACATCCATAAAGCAGTTTTTTCTCAGAAAGTAAATGTAAGAATTAAGTCAGCTGCGATGGAGCAAACCATCTTGTACCCTATGTGAGTTAGAGAAAACCCACTGTAATCTGTGTTTTTTTTGGGGGGGGGGGAAATGTACCATGCCATAACTTAGTACAAGCTTACATTTCTATTTTATCGCTTCTTTTGCTTTTTCAGATATGTATGTGTGAATGTCCTTGTAATAAAGGTAGATGACCCAGTCTTCAGTTTAAACTGAACGAATGACAGAGAAAGTCCATTATGATATAGTGCCAACCAGTGGATTATTGCACAAAAAGACAGAGGAAAAATGCTACAGAAAAGGGCACACATACAGATTCCTGTAGCTGCCGGTAGGCAAAGATTCATTGTAGTCTTTAGTGAAAGAGTGCCCTCCAGATAATTAATTAAACAAACAAACAAACAAACAAATAAATATAGTTATTTCCAATATGTTCCCTATTGGCTGGGTCTACATATTGCATTAAATAATGTTTTTTTTAAAAATTGTGCATTATGTGAACTTGATTATTGCAAATGCAATTATTGCAATTATTACAATGTCTTTGTATCATGTGTGAACCAGAATAGTATGGACTGTTCAATAACCCATAATTTTTAAAAAATGCTTCAAGGTGGTATGTGAACTGTGCACTTAATAATTTAAAATCAGTCAAATGAAATATATGCCCAGTTATGCACACTTAAAAAAAACAACTACTGATATTTTAATGCTGAAGTCAGGGCAGAATATGGTACTTGTTATAATGAAGACTGTTTGAAATGCAGCTGGCTGCAGTACAATTGAGGAAGTGGAAATTGGGCACAGCTTGAAGATTTAAAATGCATAATAATTCACTTTTGTTGCATCAGTTTCCCCAAAACAGATTCTGGCTTTGATCCAGTGATCCACCTGCACAGCAATGCATCGATGTACACATGCTTCTTCATATGAAAAATAATTCTAAGGGAATGGATGGTTAGTTGTGAAATTCAACAAGATAGGAAGCAGATGGAGAATGGTATGGAATGGGTGGCAAAGAGAAAACTAAGATGGATAAGCATTTCAGGTAGTTCACTTTCTTAAAATTTGAACTGAGCAAAATGTGAAAATATTTCATTTAAAAATATAATTTTGAACCCTTAAGTACGGAATCATATTTAGCGATAAATTAGAGTTTTCTTTCTTTTTCCCCCTCATTTGTATAATCCTATGATAATGAGGTGGAGCGCGATCAACTTCATGCTAGACACACTGGTAAATATATGACATACTTCTATCTGTAATGAAGAACGAGGAGGAGGAGGAAGAGGAGGTGGCAAATAAAATTATCAATCAATCAATTAGTCAATCAATCAAATATAAGGTCTCACGATACAATGTTGTACCACTGTAAAAAGTCTAGCACCTCCCACCTTTTACTCCTAGACAATTACACTTTTAAAAGTCAACTTACATGGAGAACTGTAGGTAAATAAACACTGCCATTTATAATCTATGATGAATTGTCTGCTCAATAAACCCTGCAAACTGTGGAAGATTTATGCTGCTATAATTCTTTTTTTTTTCTAAAATATTTCAGGCATCATCTTACATGTTTGCATACAGTGTGAAAACAATTTCATAAGCTTATGTTCTATTTAAATGTGTTTTCTTTACCATTGCATTAAATCTTACCTAAAATAATATACTCTGATCTTTGGTTCACTATTAATACACAGTACAAACAAAACAGGTGACTGAATGTTATGTGGGAAGTTATATAGGAGTATACATATAATTAACTGTAAAATACCATTAAACTTTCTAATACCTGCAACTAAACATGTTTTTCTTTAGATGCAATTTCAGTCACCCAATGCTGACTGCTTTAAAATGCTTTAGTAATGTGTACCTGTTCCAAAAACAGCATCAAAAATTCTTCCGCTTAGCTGAAATAATGTATGATGTTCATACATTCAGCTGAGTGCAGGGAGAGGCTTCAAGCTGCATAGACAACAGGGGCCAATATGCAATTCTGCCTTCCTATTTTTCATCCTGCATTCTGAAGGACAACTTATTTTGAATCTCTCTGGGTACTGTATAAAGCAGGATCCTGACCACATAGCTAACTGCATCATATTCATGTGACCGTGAGTTGAGTTTTCCTTCTCTTAAATCTGGTTCAATATGTGGAGGATTGGAAAAAAAAGTGGGCACAATTTGCTGTTCTCTACACTAGTTGAAACTCTCTGGATTTTGCTGAACTAAAGAAAGCTATACACTGTTGGATTATTTAAAACACCCTTGATAACAAAGCTTGAAATATAAGTATTCTGGGAATAATAAGATGAACCATTTCACCCAAAATGTATGAAGGAGATGTAAATAGCTGTGGTGGCATAGTGGTTAGAATGCAGTATTGCAGGCTAATTCTGCCCACTGCCAGGAGTTTGATCCTGACCAGCTCAAGGTTGACTCAGCCTTCCATCTTTCCGAGGTCGGTAAAATGAGAATCCAGATTGTTGGGGACAATATGCTGACTCTTGCTGACAATATGTAAACCTCTTAGAGAGGGCTGTAAAAGCACTGTGAAGAGGTATATAAGTGTAAGTGCTATTGCTATATTCTTCCTTCTTGTTTTGAATGACTTCCTTCTGATTGTAACCAATGGAAAATATTTTTGTAGATCCTCACCAGGGCTAGGATGCATGCCTTCCTTTCATGTTGGAGATTAGGAGACTTACCTCTTGGCTGTCCTGTGCTCTGCCACCCCTGCTGTCCCCAGCTGATATTTTCCCTTTCTTCGCCTAATGTCTGAGTGGGATTACTTTCATGATAGCAACAGAGACTACAAGAACTGCCGTTGCTAAGTGGGGTGATCACGTGATATCTCATTTAATGACTGCATTGCTTAGGGACAGAAATACTGGTTCCAATTAGTGGTTCAGCCAGGACTACTTAAACTGTATCTGATGACCCTGAATGCATCATAGAATTGCAACATTAACATAATATCTCCTTATAAATTTGGTTATGTGTGTGTGTCCATGTGCACTTGTCTGTTTTTACAAGCACTAAGCACTTTCTTACATTTAAAACAGTGACAGTATAACATTAAAAATCATAACAGTCAATTTCCCGAAGGCAAACAAGTTACCTGTTCAGATGTTTATTTTGGTAAATTGGATTAATTTTCCCCCTCATGCTTCATGACCTTCCCTCTTACAGAGTTAATAATTTTATAGTATGTTGTCAAAAAAATAAATAAAGTTCAGATAATTAAAGGCCAACCTTTTTATTGCAATTCCTTGTGTTATGAAATCCAAGCAGATATGGAAAACGCTATAATTGCTGTTTGACACTTTAGATGTTACATTTCTCTAAACTCATAACCTTCAAGAGCTAAACTAATTTTATCAACCTTCCTCTGAAATTAAAAAAGTGATTATTAGCCTCAAAGGAGTGTGAATAAGTTTTACAGATTGAAGCCTTTGTTGGAACTCCCATTCAAAGAGTCAAATTAAGTGATCGGTTTCTATTTAGAGGCTTTTTCCAATATATTCGATCCCCTAGGAGATCTAGAGCCAACCTAAAGGAAGGGATTATAGTTACTTCTGTTAATGTTTGCAACAGCTTGAGATATGTCATCTCACGTGGCTTAGGGAAATTGCTGCCAGCATAAACCAAATAATTCCCTTCCTCTGACCCTTATGGATAACTGGAGAGTGTAACTTCTCATTATTAAGATATCTGCTATCCTGCTGTACCTCTGTGCCACTGTCTGAATTGCAATTGTCTTTTCAGCTGAGCTAGAAAGATTTCCTTCCTTTCCTTTCCTTTTCCTTTCCTTTCCTTTCCTTTCCTTTCCTTTCCTTTCCTTTCCTTTCCTTTCCTTCCCTTCCCTTCCCTCCCC
>JANHFL010000896.1:17849-31625 GCA_032468155.1 Oxyrhabdium leporinum
TATTTTGTCTTTGGGGTTTCTTAGGATGGTGGATATTTTTTGGTTTGTGCAGAATGCTGTCTTAATGTTGTGTTTCTGGAGGATCTTGCTGATTTTGTATATAAGAATTCATCTTCTGGAATGAGAGCTTTAGACCATTTCTGATGGGCCACTTTTCTAATCCATTTTTTAATAACTTTGAAATGCTGACATGGCTGTTTAGAAAATTGCACTGTTCTACTAATCTTAATGATGCAGTAGGATTATATGACAAATTTTTATTTTTATATTTAAAAAATTATATTACAGTAACAGGAGTAAAACTTGGGATAGCCCTCTACATTAATCCTTTATCGGCAACGTCCTAAATCCATATTTTATGAAGCTTTCAGTTACTCTTATAATACAGTGTTTATTAATTTAAAAGCAGAAGTTTTGTCACTTTTTGGATCAAGGCAGATGTCTTCTTAATAATGGAAAGATACTTGGTTCATTCTTAGAAGAAATAACAGATCTGTTTGACTTTGTTTGTCAGAAGCCCTCCAAATTGTGATTATGTAAATCCAGGACACTGTACTCATCATAAAGATACGTCAATTGCCAGGCACCCAAGTGACTATAGGAATTGTCATTAGTTTGAGAACTGGTCATAAGTCATTTTTCTCAGTGCTGTTGTAAGTCAATCTGTCATTAAGCAAATGGTCATAAATTGGGCCTACCTGTAGATATAAACAAACACTTTCACAGATATCATACAGGCATAAGTCCGGTCAATGATATTTGTAATACTTTAAAACTTTGGGATTTTTAAAATGCATCTTCTACAATACATGCAAACCCAGTTTCTCAGCTGAGAAAAATCCAAAGGACAAATATTTTCTACTTAGCATAGTAACCTTGAAAATGTGAATTGTTTGAGTTCATTTCAAAATGCTGTATAATATTATCAGCATCCCTTGTATATTTACTGAAAGTGAGGTGGGATGTACTCATGCATGATCAAAAAGTTTTTTGCTCTTCCAAGAGCAAATAGGTGTCTAAGGAAAAAAAGAAATTGCTGCAGACCAAATAATGTAAGTAAGGAGCACAAGTTACACTCTGTTCGGTCATCAGACACTGAACTGGGCTTGGAAAAGAATCCAAAAGGTTTTACCAAACTATCTGATGATGGTTATATCTTTGCATGTCATTAAACTCCATGTCATAAGATCCAGGTAAGTCTTCTGAGATGTATCTTTATAAAACATGGGTTACTAAGAGTCACTTTTCAATATTTTCAAGAGCCATGTGGCACAGTGGTTAGAATGCAATTCAGCAGTTTGATCCTCGCCAGCTCAAGGTGCTTTCCATCCTTCTGAGCTCGATAAAATGAGGGCCCAGATTGTTGAGGCCAATATGCTGACTCTGTAAACTGCTTAGAGAAGGCTGTAAAGCACTGTGAAGCGGTATTTAAGTCTAAGTGATATTGCTATTCTTCTCAGAAATAAAGCTGGATCTGTGACTTCTGAACGGCAAACAGTATCTATATAATGGTGTTAACACTTTCTCTTTAGCCTCACAGGGTATATGTATTTGTGATTATTATTATTCAGGAACACACACTGAGAGAGACACGCATACACACTTTGGAATAGGAAGACAGTAGCTGTAAATTATACCAGATCAAATAAAACGGAAGTTTCTGTTCCATTTCTGGGCTTAAGATGGAACAGTGAAGGTTCATTAATCAGCTGCCCCTGGAGATTCTTAAACCAAGGTATTGAAAAGAGAAAGCAAAACAAAGGAAGATGAAAAAGTGCCATGGTGAGTGAAGCAAGGTTAATGGCTGCTTGAGAAAATAACAAAGAGAAGGGCAGGCAGTCATTAGCAACACCCCAAAATGAGAAATAGCCTTTTCATTTCCTACATTCCCGATAAGCCTCTTTTTTATGTCCTATAAAAATAGCAGGGCTCACTAGCATTTTTCCCTTTACTGAAAGCAGAAAAAGGCAGCCCCCTGAGACTCCCTCTACATAAATTCAAGGTGCATAATAGCCAAAGCCAGATGAGTTAATCTGACATATAAGGTAGGAAAAAACAACCGCATCTCAGAAGGGCTCCCTTACCCCTAGTTTCTTGGTCTGTAAAGATGATGAGGGAGAAATGTCCTTCCAGATTTGCAAAACTGATGTCAGCCTTGGAAGATAGTCTAGGCAGGAAGCATGTCCAGATGAACTAATTCTACTTTACTGCAAAGTTACATTAACAGAATCTTGCAAAGGAAACACTGGATATCCATAGAGATTGCTTGGTCATTTCATAAGTAAATAATAAAAGAACATCATATTCTACCCATGTTATTCTGCCCATTCTATCTTCTCCATTAAAATAATTTGTAAAGAAATTTCTCTTTCCCTGGATTGAATAAGAATTGGTGGGGAAAAGTGCCAAAGAATTTCTCTGCCAAAACTAAGAAGTCAATAAATCCATTTTATATAAATAGGAGGAAAAGTGAAGGAATTCCTAAAGGAACATCTAAATCTTTGAAATACGCATTGTATAATTTAGATGTCCAAAATTTAGAAGTTTAGATGAGGAATACAGAAGAATATGAAAAGGTGTAGCCCAGGCAAAATCAATACAGTCCAAAAAAGGTTTAATATCTCTCCTAGTAATCCCAAATGTGCTTTTTTCCCCAAAAGACAATTTGACTTTCTTGTTTTTTTCTTTGAAATTGTTTCACTTCTCATCCAAGAAGCTTCCTCAGTTTTAACTCTAGCTTCTTTAGTTAGAAGTGAAAAACCTTCTTGGATGAGAAGTGAAACATTTTCAAAGAAAAAACCAAGAAAGTCCAGTAGCCTTTTGGAAAAAGCACATTTGGCACAATCTTGACCTGCATGATTGAGAATCTCCATAGATGCTCTCTTAGTAAATGCAGGCATTACATTTATAGCAGTGTTGATGAACCTTTTCAGCACCAAGTGCCGAAATGGGAATGTACGTGCACGTGTACTAATGTGCTAGCTCCTAGCTGAGCTTCCAGTTTCTGGCACTCAGCTAGGCTTCACGAAATCACGAAACAGACTCCTTGTCCCGACGAACCCCTTTTTATTAGGCTAATGTGAATTCCTATGATTCACATCCAGCAAAGTCCCGGCAAACACTCTTTCAAGGGTAAATTACAACCACAGACTTTATCAGGCTTGGAGAGCTGCGAGGCCGATAGCTTCCAAGCGCAATGCTGTACAAGAAAATACTTGGCCAGGAGTCTCTGATAGTCATGAACAAATCTTCACACTAATTAAATGAACTAATTGTGTCCTGCAAAACACCACTCCCCTTTCGCTCCTCTTTATTCCCTATGGGAGGGGTGATTCACCATCCACCTGAGCCTTTACTCCTGAGTCGACCCTTGTTCCTTAACTGTTCCCTTCTCCTGGCAGCTCTGTGCATGTGTACATTTGGAACAGGATCCAACTGTTCTTCTGCCCCACTGATCTCCGACTCCGAAGGCAGCTTATAACTGTCAGACGGCCCTGGCCCCATCTCTGCCTCCAACACAGAGCACTCATCAGAGGCTTCCCCAGACTACAGGAATAGCCCATGTTCCTCCCCAACCTCCTCACTGTCTGAGTCTGCTGCCAGCTCTGCTGGCGGGCCACAAGAGCGCACCGGGGAGCTGCTCTTCTGGTTTTTGGTGCTCCCGTGCATGTGAAGAACAGCTGGCTGGTGCGCATGCACAAGCCAGAACCCAGAAGAGCAACAGGCAATGGCTGGCGTGCCTGGAGAGATGGCTCTGTGTGCCACTTCTGGCACATGTACCATAGGTTCACCATCACAGATTTATAGTATAAGATTCAGGATGTTGTGTGGCAGCTTCTACTCCCATAAAGACAGGGACCAATTTTCATGCCCCCTGCAGGCTAAGATCCAAACTTCCATGAATTGTTGTGTGATGATCACTCTTAGAGTTTTCTTCCATTAAGCCTAGGGCTGAACTGCTTAGTAAACAAATAAAGGTCATTTCAAACTCTCTAGAACACAAATTTAATTTGGGGGGGGAAAGATAATATAAATAGATATCAATGAGTTCATAAATTAAAAATAAATCTTGTCTGAAAAACTTATTAAGAGTAATTTGTTTTGTTTTCTTCTCTGATTAACTAGATTAATAGCAATAACATCTACAGCAGGCAGAAAATTTCTCCTTCCATGCATACTTGTTTTCGCATAAAAGCTACTGATCTAGGTCTAAATTTGATTTTGAAACTAAGCCTTAATTTAATTTAGTATTTCAGATGAAGCTGTTTACTAAATGGTTCTATTTAATCCCCTTCTCAATATGGCAATTTTATGGATGACATGTTTTACTAAGACAAAAATAATATATATTTTATGTAATCATATATGTCTGCTCTTAGTACAAGCCTAATAAGAAAATTCTCTCTCTCTCTCCTTTTGCTTTCTCAGCTGACATATTGCTATATTTGAATATACTATATTATTAATATTGTTACATTTATTTGCCACCCATCTCACAGTTCAAGGCAATTCTGAGTGGTTATATGAAGATCACACTAACATTAAATACATGGGGAACAATCATATTTTTCCTAGCTCTTTTTATACTGTCCTTCATTCCTTCCCAAGCCATTTAAAAGTCATGGGTAACCCTGAGTTGGAAAAGTGCTGTAGCAGTTTAAATAGTGCCACTGTATTAATTCTTATACATATTTGTTTGGGACTTTTGTTCTTGGAGTATGGAAATAATCCATTCAGTATTTTAATTCATAGGCAAGTCAACCAGAACTCCCAGTTGATTTTCTGAATTAAAATAAGAATTTGTTTCAAGTTGTCAAATCAAGTCAGACACTTCTGAATTGATCTGACGCAATTTAAACTAATTTGACTGCCTTTTTGAGATGCACAATTCCACATTTAGCTTTTGAAATTATCATATAATTACAAAGTTCCTTTATTTTTATTTTTATAAATCTTGTGGAGCTGCATTGGGTTGGACATGCCTTATCTTGAACCAAGATTTTGGTGACTACCAAGTAAATATCTCAGCTAAGTCTATGATCTCCAAATGTGTTTTCTCACTATTGCATTTCTTTGCATGATTTCAAACACATTCCAAAGGTTTACTGAGACTGCATACATGATAATGTGGATTTGTCCATGCGTGTGGCAGCCTGCAGAGGCCTTGTATTCATGGCTTCCAAGGCTGACACATTTCTTTCCTTTGACACTCAATATTTCTTCATTCTTCAACATATAAAGATTTGTTTGATTTGAGGTGGAATATATTTTCATGCAGATATTTATATAACATGGTTTGTTTTGCTTCATGAATGATTACAAGTAGGAACAAGTAATTATATCAATATTTTCTCCATTTCTATCACTAATATTCTGAATAAAATTAGAAACTAAACACTAAACATGCCAAAAAAGAAATTTGCCATAAAACTATTGTGTAAATATTTACTATAAAGTCATTTACATTAAAAAAAAACCTCAGAAAAAAGCAACCGTTATTGTTATAGGTTACTAAAACAAATGTTGGCACAACAGTAATCATGTAATTACATTAACAGACTTTTTATTTCTTGGAGTCATTAACCACCTGTTGCAGTAAATATGGAATTAATAAGAAATGGGCTTATAAAAAAAATCCTGTAATTTATATATCAGTTCATTAAGAAGAAATAACAGGGAATGCAGTAGAAGAAGTTGTGCTTGGTCCCATTATTTTCCAAGCAATTTCTAGAAATTCAACAGATTATTTTCAGTTCCTTGGCTTCATCATTACTGCTATGAGAAACATAGGAAAGGAATTGCTTTATCATTTTTTAATAGGAGAGATTATATATAGAACACAGTAACATTTAATCTTTAATTTACAGCTTCTTTTCCTTTATCACAACCCTTAGATTTTTTTATTATTTTTTTTGTACTAATACTGAGAGTCCTTCCAGAACTTATTACAGATAAGTCATATCTGGGCAGTTGTGATTTCACTAGAGTTAAATTGGGTGACAATTTTGATCCCATATGTTAGACGTATCTATAATGCACATAAATACATGAAAAATCCTACATTCACAAGCACTTGTTTTCTATTGTGCTCTGAAAATAACATTCATATTTTTTCCATCTTGGGCTAATTTATTGGCAACTGACTGCAATTTAAACTAATGAACCATTGCTTCTCATTAAAGAAACGCACTAAGTGCTGTCTTTCTATTAACCATTTAAGTAATTAATAAGGGTAAAAAAAAATCAACCCTCATTTTCCTAATAGGAGTTTGCTCAAGTACTAAAATTTTCATTTATCAAGCTAATACTATGGACATATGGTTAGATGGGTCTCAAACAGAAAATCAGAATATGAAATTGACTTAAGATAGTTTTTGTGAATGGAGGAGAGAGTCATTGACTTCAGGAGTGTTGGTTTTCTTGACTTCTCAATATATGTGGTGCTTCTGCTTAGATAATTGGATTGACTAGATAATTAGCCTTGTTAAAATCTAATGGGTTAGAAACATTAATGAGTTGGAGAAAAGCTCTGGTTCAGCTAACAGCTGGTTTTATTGTGATTTTAAACTTGACCATGGCCTCTTGAAGCTATGCTGCGTTGTCGAAGAAATAGGAAATTGCATCTACATTTTCATCTTCAACTAGATACATGTGATGAGGGTTAATGTCTCAAGAAATCTGCAGAAATCAACTCCAAGCTGTAGCAACCATTGCCTATGCAGATATAAATTTCAGAGATAGATATTAATATATTCTCCATAATTATATATATGGAAAAATAGATCATATTAGTGACATTGTCTATGGAGATTCTCAGTCATCCAGATCATGATTCCTTGTTTTTTTTTTTCCTTGAAGACGTTTTGAAGACATTTCTTGGATGAGAAGCAAAATGTCTGCAAGGAAAAACAAAGAAAGTCCAGTTGCCTCTTGAAAAAGCACCTTTGGGATATTATTGACATTATTGTTCTCAGATCAAGAGTCACTAACTAGACCTCGGGTCAGCAACCCGCAGCTCTGGAGCCGCATGTGGTTCTTTCATCCCTCTGCTGCAACTCCTTGTTGCTGGTCGGCTCCACAATTAATAGGGCTTTCAGTTAGGACAGATAGAGGAAAAAGGATGCCTCACTAGGAGGAGACTCTATGGTGGGGGAACCGGACTTCTGCTTGGCTCCAGAATTAAACGAGGGGCTTCCGGTTAGGACCTTTGTGGCTCTTTGAGTGTGTAAGGTTGCCAATCCTTGGACTAGGCTAACACATCAAATTCTCTGTATGCTTGTCCTTTCCTAATTTAAGATACAGCTGTTGTTTTGGTTTAGAGACATACTAATTTAATAATAAATGCCAAATATGTAGATCTTGCTAGAAGATTCAAAAATCCTCTTCATACCTCAACTTTAATTGAATTGTAGGAGGGGAATTTTGTGTGTCATAGAAACTCCAAAACTGTTCTGTTTGACCTAGCAAACTATATGTAACATGATTAGATTTAGTTTTAAACAGAGCCAATTTTATATACGGATAAACTAATTTCCCCTGTTTCATTATATTGTGAGAACTGCAGACTTTGAAGCTAACAAAGTTTAATCTAATGATAACCTGGATTTTTGCAGTCCAGCCCTAGTTACCCTAGAGCAGCAGTACCCAACCTTTTGGGCACTAAGGACAGGTTCCATTGAAAGATTTTTTTCATGGACCAAATGGGTGGTTTCACATGCTACCTAGTTCCCAGGCATGTATGGATGAAATTTCATTTGTAAATTAGTAAGATCACAACTAGAATACTGCATCCAGTTTTGGTCACCACACTATAAAAAAAAGATGTTGAGATTCTAGAAAAAGTGCAGAGAAGAGCAACCAGGATGATTAGAGGACTGGAGACTAAAACATATAAAGAACGGTTACAGGAACTGGGCTTGGCTAGTCTAGTGAAGAAAAGGACCGGGGGAAACCTGATAGCAGTGTTCCAATATTTGAGGGGCTACCACAGAGAGGAAGGGGTCAAGCTATTTTCTAAAGCACCTGAAGGCCAGTGAAGGAATAATGGATGGAAATTGAACAAGGAGAGATTTAACCTGGAAATAAGGAGAGCTTTTCTGACAGTGAGATCAACCAACCAATGGAACAGCTTGCCTTCAGAAGTTGTGGGAGCTTCATCACTGGAGGCTTTCAAGAAGAAATTGGACTGCTATTTGTCAAAATTGGTGTAGGGCAAGGGTGTCAAACTCACAACCGGTGGGCCGGATGCGTCACGTGCTGGCCCTGCCCCCGCCCAGTTTAGCGAAGGGGAAAATAGTATTGATATGTCACGTGATGCTGCCATGATGATCCAAGTTTGACACCCCTGGTGTAGGGTCTCCTGCTTGGGGGGGAGGGTTGGACTAGATGATCTACAAGATCCCTTCCAACTCTGTTAATTTGTTAATCTGTAAATTTGCTTGCATGCACTGGTACTAGTATGCAGTCAGGGATTGGGAATCCCTGCCCTACAGTAACCTATCCACTAAATCTTTCAAAATTGAGATAAAACCTTAGAGAAGAGTTGTGATAATAGGATCTTCACATAGAGATCTTCTGATCTTAGATAAGACAATCTTGGAATTATTTTTTTAAAAAAATCTTTCTATTAAGGGATTCAAAATAGCTACAACACATTGACCTTGATCTTTTCTTTCCCTCTGCCAATGGACGAATCTGGAAAGCCCAAAGCCCAAAAATGCAACACCAACTCATTCATACAAACATATTCAGAAAAAAACATCAGTAATATATTTTAAATACAATGCTTTTTCAATGTTTTCCATTTTTGTGATTCTTTTTTTTAATTTGTATTTTTTAAAGCCAATTACTAAATAAGCAATGCTGGGCAAACCATGTATGAATATATGAGCATCACCAAAATAGTCTGATCCTCCCATATTGTTATATGCATAAATGCATGCAGCAAGAAAAGACAATTGAGAGCATTGCAAATGAACATGTTTGTAGGCATCGGAAGGAAAAGATGCTGGATAGATTGATAGCTCCATCAAGGGCAGAACATGCAATGAACTGGACAGGGAAGTCAATATCCCAGGAGCTCTGCCATTATGCTATTTATTGTGTACGTTTCTGGTGATGCTTTTACAAGATGTTTTCTTCTTCATCATCATCCTAGCATTTTCCCACATCTGCAGGGTCCACTTTTACAAGATGTTGTAGCTAGCAGAATTCTGTCAATAGGCTTTGGAAGTCAAGTGTTGAAATAACATGTATTGTAGCTTTCTCAATGTCTTCTTGCTAAAATATCTACTCAGGTCATTGAATAATTGCCATTATTCAGAAGCATATATTTCTTAGAAGAACTTATTATTAGGGCTGTGCAAGTCTTTACAGAAGTGCTTTGTGCCTATGAAACTTTGAGCAAAATGTTCCCTTCAAGCTGCTTCATGAGGCAATGCAGCCATCTCAATTCTAACAATGAAGCAAATTGATCATGTTGCTTTCATCCCACAATCTCTTGTGCTTTTTCAAGTTGCACTGGTCAGATCACCCAAAGCTACATCAAATGCTGCAGAAAAAGCGCAACTGGTTTCTTCACCCAACATACCCAAAGTTTAAGGAATGCTGAAGTACAAGTGCCACTTGCTTTTTTTGGCATTGCTTGCTCAAAGTTAGGGCAAGCCATGTCAAGAACCTGTTTCTCTGAATTTTCCTCCCAATTCCTGGTTTTATCAAGTGACAAGTTTGAGACTGGGAGACATTTTATGGAAATGTGAAGTCCTTTATTTAAGCAAACTGCAGTGTCTCTTTACTTTGTCAAAGAGATTGATGTCATCTCTGTGGCAAAAATGTATTTGTCAAAGTCAGTCTCTGTAATCTTATACGAGCTATCGCTACATTCTGTCTGAATTCATTATCCTTCTTCCAAAAATTAGCATTGATTTTACATCTCCTTTTCTCCTTTCTACTTTTGGGGGGAATCATCTATTGACATTTAATGTATTTCCATTGATGTTCAATTGTTGATTCTTTTGTCTAGTCACCTTAGAGAAGTTAACAGAATAGCAGAGTTGGAAGGAACCTAGGAGGTCTTCTAGTCCACCCTCCTGCTCAAGTAAGAGACCCCATACCATTTCAGACAAATCATTATCCAATCTCTTCTTTAAAACCTCCAGTGATGGAGTACCTACAACTTCTGGAGGCAACCTGTTCTACTGATTAATTATTCTAACTGTCAGGAAATCTCCTTATTTTTAGATTGGATCTCTCCTGGATTAGTTTCCATACACTGCTTCTTGTGCTGCCTTCAAGATACTTTGAAGAATAGGTTCCTCAAATATTGGAAGACTACTATCATATCATTCCTAGTCCTTATTTTCATTAGACTAGACATAGCCAATTCCTGAAACCGTTCTTCATATGTTTTAGCCTCCAATCCCCTAATCATTGTGTTCCTCTACTCTGCACTCTTTCTAGAGTCTCTTTTTTTCATATTGTGGTGACCAAGTTGACTTCCTTTATCATGAGATGGACAGAATTTCAACTCTGAAGGTTTGTTGAATAGACATAGACATACATATAGTGATAGAGACATGGATAGAGAAAAATAGATGATGCCAGTAGATGATAAAGATAGGGATACATGCTATTTACAGAGTGGAGAGAGAGGCTTACTTCATTCTGAGAAAAATAATAATATCAAACATCAACGTCTGCCTATCCCATGTCCTTTGGAAGAACTTGATAGGTGGATAAAAATGCCAATTCCAGTCTGAACATCTGTCTGACTGTACAATAAACCATAATAATAAAACAAATGGCATTTGGTTTGAATATGCACTGCTTTTCCTTTTCCTTATCTTTGAGTTTTAAGTTTGAGTCAGAAAACAAATGTCACTTTGCACAAGTGATTGGAAGAAGCAAATCAAATTGTCTATTATATGGCAATGAGCTGAGCCAAACTTTCAAGTAAGATGTTGCTTTGAGAAAATGTCTGTGATTTTTCTCTTTTTCAATCTCCATTCCTCCACTGTACATCCCGCAAAAAATGCCAGATTGAAAATATTTTTTGTCTGAGATAGATGCAATATTTCCCCCCAGATTAATGTGGGTTACAGCTAAATCCAAATATTGTAGAAGGTGAAAAATTGGTGGATAGGCTGATGTCTCTGTTGTTCCCATTAACTTGCAGTTCTGATCATTCCATTGAGTTACTAAGTAACATTCTGTCACTAAGTATAACTGAGAATGTAATTCTTGTTTCTTTTTGCTTCCTATGGGTCAACTATCTTAATTTATTTGTTTTTTCAGGAAAGGTGGAATCTGAAACCATAGATTGGTTTTTAGCTTTGGATTCTTGGTTCATAAAAACTAGTAAACCATGGACTTGACTCTTGTACTTGTATGTGCTTGAAAGAGGATCCAGACAATAACAGCCCCTTGGACTGAAACAAGATGCTCATTTAACTTCCTTTGCTCTGCTCTGGATCCTTTTTCAGCCCTTTCCATAAATCTCACTCTATAGGATATGCCGGAAAGGAGCCTTTTCCTTGGCAATGGCCAAGGATCATCAGTGGTTGGAGAGCTTTAGAGCTGGTTTTGTAAAAAGGTACAGCGTAGACTGAAGACACCATCCAAAAGGAAAACAATCTATCTGTTAGCTCACATCATAGAATACATTCACAATAATTGTCATTCAGAGTATCCCAAGAGTGTTCAATATCTTTAATCTTTGTAAACAACAATATAATTCAAACTTTGTTCCATGTACAAGCTTTACCCCGTGCTTCTCCAAATTTATATTATAAATGCATTATTCAAAGATCTATCTAATAGGGAATGAAATGTCATTAAGAACTGTTTAAGGCTAAACCAAGGTCTACTAGCACACCATGTGTCAAAATGCATTAAACAGCATGTGTCCAAAGAGCCCTCTGGAGTTGTTTCTTTTTTCCAAGTGTACTATGTCAAAATTAGAGATGGGAAAATTTTCCCAGTCAAAATCTGGACAGGAAACAGCTGTGCTTATTAAAAGAAGTGAAACAGATACGTTGCTGTATAATCAGTTGCATGTAATTAACAAAGAATGATCATAGCTGACTTAATGCAGTGTGTAGAATGCTTAATGGCAATGTGATTGACTAGTTTATAGGAAGTTTCCTTCTCTATTGCTGCAAAGGGCAACATGCATGTTACATACACACACACACACCAAAAAATCCACAAGGAAGTTACTGTAGATTTAAACTCTTGACAGCCCATTAAATTATTCACTGCCACATACTATAGTGATGATGACTACATCAATAGCTTTTATAGCATGGTCAGATGGATTTCAGAGTTCAGCTAATCCTGTGAGACAGATGTGCACAATACATGTTTCTGGCACTCATTATAAGGTGCCATGTTGGTTATAAGGTACCTGAAGTACCTTACAAAGCCTATGTGCAAACATATGGTAGTAGACAGTCTAGAATGGCCTATGAAGCCTCTGTCTTTCTGGTTGCTTTGGGACTACAATTTTGGGAATTCAAAGAGTTTGACTTTTAGCACATCTGGACAACAACCAACTCAAGGAAGCTGATCTAAATGGAGTGACAATATTGAAAACATATCCAGCTGAGTATACAAGTATCCATAAAGCAAAGGAGATGCTAAAATCATACATATCCACTGTAATAACTAACGTTCTCCAAAGAAAGCAGCAAAATAGCATCGCTTATTCCTGCATATAATTTGAAATCTGTTTTCTTCTGTTATGCATTTAGCTCCAGTAAGCACATTCTTCACCCAAAGCTTTCAACTGGAACTTTGTAGGATATAAAACTGCCAAGTCCACAGATGTTTGAGTCTCATTTAAATACAAATTCACTAGAGACCACCTCTTTTTTGCTTTGTGAAATGGGATTCAGATTGCCTCAAATGCTGATCTATAATGGAGTTCTACTGGCTGAACACATTTTCATTCAATATTATGTTTTCCACAATCTCTGAGCTTTTGGCTAAAATGGGGAGAAATTATCTAATCAACTCCTCAGAATCTTGATTTGGATATTTTGGGTAGCAGGACTTGCTTAATGAATTCAGGGCTTGGAAAACCTAGAAATCTATTGTTCTTAATATTCACCCCAAAATTTAATAGCTTGCTGGACCAATACAACACTTACATGCAAGTACATACATTGATACGGTAACTTTACAGCACCTACAATTCATCTGTCTTGAAGTTGTATATAAATCTCAGAAATAATCAGAAATGTTATATGTGGACCTTAGGTAATACCAAATTTCTACCCTACGTTCACTTGCAAACATTCATAGTGGAATGTTGTATTTAGAATCTGCTCATGGCTCAGCATGGCTCAGCATTTTTGAACTGATGGCTATTATAACTTTTCATTCCTAATAGAAATACAAGTTACCTTCTGTTTCACACAAAATGTTCATGAAAATTATTGAAGATTCTTATCCAGATGTGAGAATTTGAAGATGACAAGCTGTGAAGAAGTAATAATAAATGTTTCGTCTGGCTCCTAGAAACAAGATCCAAACAAGGTAATCATCACAAATATGGAGCTTGAGAGACTTAGAAGGCACTGACTGCCTTAACTCTGGTCAAGGACCTATGGAGCTCACTAACTTACTTCAAAGGTTAACAAGGATTCATGAAGTCCATAAGCAAAATGTGAAAGCTATCACTCCTCTGATGCTGGTGGGGTTTATTTTATTTATTTATTTATTTTTACATTTATATACCGCCCCATTCCGAAGACTCGGGGCGGTTTACAGCTTATA